>CAJVQA010006405.1:0-14933 GCA_910591915.1 Cetraspora pellucida | reverse complement strand
CTAATTACATATTGTTTTCATTTGAATGATTAATTTCATTCTCTTCTATTTCTATTACAGAATTTTGATTATTTTTTTCTGCTATTTGATGCAAATACTCAGTTTCTTTCTTTTTTTTCTCTTTTTCACGTTTCTTAGCAGCTAACACATATGAGAGTTCTGGTAAATTATTAATAAAAAGGTTTTTTAGTAACCATTTTGCATTGCAGTTATCAGCAGGATGCTGAGTTTCACAAGCTATAAATTCGACATTAATATTTTCTTCATCAAATGTAACATTACACTCAAATTCATTAAATTTATCATAAGCTAATTCTTCATCATCGACAAGTGAAAACCAACTATTTAGAATCTTATTCTATTCCACAGAAGTTTCAATTATATTATTATTTTCATCAAAGTCACATTTGTATGTTGATTCATTATCATTAAAATTATCTTCAAATGAATAATAAATCAGTGATGTGAAATTAAAACTTTTTTCTGCTTCCTTTTGAATTTTCTTAAGATGCTATAAATACTTCATTTTAGTGCATAATTGATTCATTTCTAAAACTTTTTCATCCTATAATTATAAAAAAAAAAAAAATTAAATAAATAATTAATAAATTATATAATTTATTTATTTATTTAATTGCTTACCCCCAATCTATTTTGTAATTTTGTATAAAAAAAACTCATCGAGAAAAACAAACGTTCTACAGAAGCACTATTTACTAATATATCATGAATATATAGTGCTACAAAACCTAATTCTGGCTTAATTTCTGCACAATGTTTCCAATATTTAAGAATATCTCCATTAAATTGTTTCCAAATACTTTTTGTAAAAGGAAAACTTTCTTCATGATATTCTTGAAGTTCAGCTATTAATGCTGTTGATGGACAACCAAACTATGCATAAAAATAATATGTAATCTACTGTCCTAATTCAGCAAATATAATTCCTTTAATTGGCAAATTAAATTGTATAAGCCGTATGTCTGGATGTAATAAGTAGCTAAGAATTAAAAGTGGCTGTTCCTACTTTTTCCAATGTCATTCTAGTCTTTTTTTCATTTTTTCACCAAATTCATAGTCTGAATATTTATTCATTATTTCATAAAGATATCCAAATGTATGAAGAACATCATATAATTTTGATGTATCTTTTTGTAATTGATTAAGACAATTACAAATAGGAGCCAATAATAATTGTAATTCCACTATTGTCGACCAAAAATCAGGATCACCAACAGGCTTACAAACAACTTCTGATAATGATAATTTACCATCTTCTAGTATAACATATTTAGCTGCAAGAAACTATAATAATAAGAATTAAAATAAATTTTAAATTATAAAAAAAAAAAAATAATAATAATATATATATTTAAAATACCACTAATGATGCTTTGGATTTTAACAAACTGCTAAATGCTTTGCCATAGCTATTCCATCTAGTATCACAAGGGTGACATAAAGAAATATATCATTTATATGTTGTTTTTTGCTTATCTCGAAGTTTTCTAATCCAGTATGTGTTATTAGAATTATTAAAAAATCAAATTATTTTAATCACTTTTTTTGACATCTCTTTAAATTTAAAACATTCTTTAAAAAGATCGCCAACACACAGATTCATTTGATGAGCGAAACATGGATAAATATAATATGTCAATATTTGAGACGCAATCTATGACTATAAAATAAAAAACTTTATAAATATGTACATCTGTATGTATTAATTACCATTATATAACAGAATAAAACCTGAATTGCAAGCTAGCAAACCTGGTTATAAAAAAATATATAACTTATAGTAGATATGCTAACTTAATCTATGTAATAATTTTTACTAACTTACAAGTTAGGTTTTATCCTGTTTTATTGCTATTTACCATGCAGCTGCATATGCTGATGCTGAATTAGATACAACTGCAGCAACTTTAATTTGATTTTCTTTTAAATTTTCAAGAAATGTCTCTATTTTTGGAATAACTATGATCATTCAGTCTAATTCTGCACTGATATCTTCAACACCCCATATTAGTACTTCACCATTCGAGGTTATTAAAATTTTTCCAAAAATTGACTTCTTATTTATATTTTTCCAACCATCAAAAGCAACTGTTACACCAACAATATCTTTAATCACTTTTTCTTTTTGTATGCTATTTAATTGTTGTACCTCAACTTTTAGAATTCGTCTACCTAAAGCATACTGACTTGGTAATTCAAGATTAGGATCTTTAAATTTAATTAATGCAATTGATTCTTTTTTGGTAACCCAATTAAAAGCCTAACCATTTGCGACAGTAGCATCTAAAACAAGTTTTTCCCAATTTTTTTTTTCAGGTAGTGTATATTGATGTGCTAAATGCGAGTCTATCGTTGTTTGAACTACATTTAAGATATTTTATCTATAATGAGTTTTTTTTTTTTTTTTTTTTATTATTATAATATATAGAATAAATTACCTGTAGAATCTGATATTTCTTGGTTTTTTTTTTGATTTTGACAATAATTTGTTAAATTCATCTTTAGTTATGGAGTTTTTAAAATGTTCACAATTAAAGCAGTACCTTTGTGCTTTTTAAAGTTGATTAACAAATGCCGCATTTAATTTGGCTTCTTTTCCAAGAATATTGTAACAAGCCTTACATGTAGCCCATCTATTAACTTTTTTTTTATTAGTATAGTCTCCTATTATCAAATATGGTGTAAAATAATGTGGCTTTTTACTACCAACATGTCAACCCATTTTTTTTAAAAAAAAATCTTGCACATATATATGTACTGAAAATCTAAATGATTATCAGTTATTTCATATTTATAGTAATGTTGCATAAAATAGAATCTTTAAAAATTCCAAATCGGTTAATATAAAACTATATATATATGATGTTATAAAAAAGTCTATTTTTAAGTGATCGTTGATTGATAAACTACATAATTTTATATATAAAATTGGGTCGCATATTTTGGAATTCCAAGTACTAATCGTAATTAGGCATTTGTAAATTCCATCTCTGATTAGACAAAGTAGACTACACTACTCTTCTACCAATGAAATTATAAGATTAGATATAATATAAAATTTTTAAAAAAAATTAAAGTTTTTCAAAACTCGTCAGTAACCTAAAATTTTACTCAAAACCACCTTTCATGTTCTAACAAAAAAAAAATTTTTTTGCAAAATTTTAGTATAATACATGTTTTATAAGACTTTTATACTTTTCAACAATACTTCATTATTTGATTGACTAAAAGCAGTATTTTTTTCGTCCGCATACAGTACCAAAAAGAATTCAGAAGTGACTTAAATTATTATTTTTGCTTCTGATTTCACCAAATTGAGATTTTAATGAGATCGCTTTAATGTTTAACAAAAATCATAATTTTCATAAAAGTCTAATGTTACTACTGATCGAGAATGTAATCATATAGCATTCCAACCTTAAGATTACTATCTAAAAAGAGCATCTTTTTGACTATGGCTGAAAAAACATAAATTACACTAATGTTTGCTGTCATTTGAAGGTCTAAAAAAGCACCTTTTTGATTATCAACTATGGCTAAAAGAACGTAAATTACACTAATGTCTGCCATCATTTGAAGGTCTAAAAAAGCACCTTTTTGATTATTGACTATGGCTGAAAGAATGCAAATTACACTGTCTGCCATCATTTGAAGGTCTAAAAAGGCATTTATGTAACATTTGTTCTGATTCTAAAAAGAAACTTGATTAATAAATAATAATCTTAAACAGATTTAAAATGAACTGTAAATATAAATTAAATTGTTCAAATGATATTAAATTATTAAGTATACATAATCTATATACAAACTCAATAATATAAATTTAAAAATTTCGAAATTCATTAGATTTAAAGAAGCCCATTATAAAAAACTTTCGTTATAACTGAATTTATAAACGAATTTGCCTTTATTCATGAACTGAATTAACACAAATAAATAATTAAGACAAAACAATAAAAGGTTGTAGAGTTCTAAAAATATACTCACGAATTAAACAACAAAAAGAACCAGTAGCTAAATACAGTTTACCTTTGTTAGAGTGAACTCTTGACATAATAAAAAATTTTGAATTATAGAATTATAAAGTACATCTAGTATTTTCAAGCCTAGTATTTTCATGCTTTAAGTTGTAGTAAGGACTTCACTATAGTGTGAATGTATTGTAATCATATGTTTGTGTTGTATTTCTATATATGAGCCACCTTTATTTTTAGTTGACATATGAATAATAAACAAATGTATACAGTAACTTTTGTATAATGAACTGACAGTTATAATAAAAATTTTTTACTATATTCCAATACTGAGCTCTAATAAATATTTTTTAAAAAAGATCATTTTACTGTTATAGACTACAGATACATATAAAAAGATTCAAGAATTACTGCATTGGCATATTAGAAGGTTAGATTATAATGTGATGTGCCCTTGAATAATGGTGACGCAGTTATAAAGCTTGAAGTTTAGTTTTCTCTAATGCCGTATACTATATATACATAATATATTACTTTATATTCAGTTATGATCTAATCATTTATACTCAAATATTTGCTAATTTAACATATTATATTTCATTACTTTACTGAACTATAGATATAAAAAAAAAATTAGATCAATAGACCAATAGACCAATAGACTATATAAATTTATTTAATTTATTTATTTTAGACTTAGTCTAATAACATCTAAATTATATTTATTAGATCATTTAGACTAATTTTAACCAGTCTAATGGTCTATTGATTTAATAAAAATTATAATTAGACATTGTTTAATTAACAACTCTGCTTCAGGGTTTGCCCTCCAAGGTCTTTTTTCTCTGGTTCAAGACTTCCAACAGCCTGGTTGGTAGTACCCCTTACCCAAGGTTCTTGCCCACCTGATTTCTTTTATGTTGGTATCTGTTTTCTAGGTCTAGCCTTTATAGTAGTACTGTCGAAGATCCATGTTATCTCTCTACTCAGGTCTTCCTAAGTGGGCTTTAGTTATTTCAGTTCATGGATTTACATAGCCACAGATGTGCCATAACCTGCCAGTTATCTGGTGTGACTATGTTACAGATACTGATCCCAACTAATTAATAGATAGCTGTTGCCATATTATCAGTTACAAGGACTTATTTTGTGTTTGCACTGCCCAATGCCAGTTTGCATTCCTTTGTATAACTCTAGCATTGCACAGATGCCCATATACATCGATGTAACATAGGTGGTTTTCCAAATTTTCACTGTCAGTGGGTTTTGAACTTCCAACCTACCACTTGGGGGTTGACAACTTATTCACTTCACTAAGTCGCCACATCCCACTATTATTATATCATCTTAATTATATTTAGATGATATTTTAATCAATTGAATATATTTAAAACAATATTTGATGATATTTATTTATTAATAGTTGAATATTAACTTATTGGTAAAATATCAGTTCATATTTTTTGTAAAATTAAGAACAATATCATGTATATATTTATATATAAAAAATATCACTTTATTATATAATATTTATTTATCAGATGTTTAAATTTACTTATACTAATATTTATATAATATTAAATAATATTTATTTATTATTTAATATATTATTTTTTTTTTTTTAAAAAAAAAACTATAGACAGTCATGCTAGTACTTTATTAAGATTTTTGCAATTGCTACAATTACATAGATTTATCTAACAACTAAGTCTAGCATCACCCAGCCACCCTAATGGCACCTAAGTGCAATCTGTCACATTACTTTAAGCAGAAGTAAACCACTCGTCTGACTACTTAAAGTCTATAATGAAAAGATCTCCTCCTTTCATAACAAGCTCCAAAATGTCTTTCTAGCTTCATTTTCGATTCATTTTTTTTTCTCTTTCAATTATCAAGCAAGAGGATTCTATAATTCTTGCCTAAAGAACAACAGGATACAAGAAAGAAAAACTAAAAGGAAGTAAAAAAAGAGGGGACTAACTACAAAACCTAAACTTAAACCAAAAAAAAAAGAAAAAGATAAAAAGAAGAATAAAGAAAAAATAAAAAACATGAAGACACTATTTTTGCCTATGCTAGGTTTTAAAAATTCTGTATAATACTAAATAAAGAAAACCCCACAATTGCTTTATCTCTATATTATAATATATTCTATTTATCACATAGAGAGAATGGTCGAAATTTTTATTTTCCTCTTGAGTTTGACATATGTCATCCATTGTAGGTCTGATACTCGTCTCGTGGTTTTCTCATGACTAATGTTACCGATTTGGAAAGATAAACAATATCGATTCTTTGGAGGGGGTATGCCAAATTTCTCACTTTTTGGTAAAAATTCTGAAAGAAAAATCCAGTAGTAAGGGTGGAAAGGAGAGCCAACTTGAAAAGGAGTTGTAAGAGTTACACTATATATAATATTATATTAAATCAAGTAACTATTTAGGCCTAAGCCCTTATAGCACTTGACAAAGCTTCAGAGATTATCTACTACTTCTTTGCTCGGTAGTACTTGTGCTTTACCAAAAGACTTCACTTACAAGAGTTTGAATCTTTTTCAGCTCTTTTCAGTTACAACCAAGCATGTAGTGAATAGCCTCCCTAGTTATCCAAAGTAGAGTTTTGTTATATTTAAATATAATAACTATATAGTTTTCATAGGTCAGACTTTTAAAAAAAAGTTGGTGTGAGGGATCATCAGAAAGAGTTTTTTTTATTGTTTAAATTGAAAAAACTTTTAATATACTATTACATTATATAGAATATACAATAAAATATATAATATTTTTATTTATTATCTTTTTTTTTGTTTTTTCTTTTCTTTTTCTTTATTTTTGTCTCTTCTTTTTCATTTTTTTTTTACCTTTTTTTTGCATTACATCTTCATCTTCACTTTCACTTTTACTTTTACTTTTACCTTTATCTTTACTCTTACTTTTACTCTCATCTTCTCTTTTATTCTTATCTTCATTATTACTTTTACTTTTATCATTATCTACTTAATATACTTGTAGGTTTTCTTCTTCTTCTACTTGTATTAATCTACCAATCCTTACTGTAGATGTTTTTGGTCTTGTTGTTGATAGGCCTGCAGTTGCTTTAGCTAATATACTTGCTGTTGTTGCTACTAGTATTCTTGCTATTGTTGCTGTTAGTATTCTTGTTGTTGTTGCTACTAGTATTCTTAATATTGATGCTACTAGTATGCTTGTTGTTGTTGCTACTAGTGTGCTTGTAGTTATTGCTACTGGTGTGCTTGTGGTTGTTGTTATAGTTTCTTGAAGACTTGATAGAAAAGAACTTCTTTCTCTTCTTTCTGTTCTGGTTTTTTTATTTTTTTTATATAATAGAACTCTATTATCATTATTATTATCATCTTTTTTTCTTTTACTAGTTTTTTTTACACCAACTTCTTTTTTACTCTGCTTATACTTAATTTTTTTTTTTTTTTCTTAGATCTTCATCTTCAGTTAAATAATCTATATCAAATTCTAGTTCTAAAATATTATAACAGCTTAGTGTATCAGCAAATAGTACTCAGTTAGAATAGTCCTATAGTAGAGTCCTATTCTTATTCACATGACCTTTATAGTACTGTTTATATATCCTATTATTTTTTGTTTGAAAAGACTTTACAAATGGATCAATATATTTGTAAAAGAACCTTTTTAACTAAATATAATATTAGTATTAATAAGATAGCTTATTATTTAATATAACTATAAAGAACATATATTATTAAATTAGCTAATATTATATATATACATAATGCCAACTAATTTAATAGAATATAATATACTAACATGCTTTCCATGCCACCACTTGTCTACACATACTAATTTTTTTATTTTTTCTTCACCTTTCTTTGTTGTCTCATTATTAGTTACCTATATTTCATTAAAATAGTATGTATTACTACTTTTACTTCTTGTTAACAACACCAAATCATTATGCAAATATTGTGCAATTTTTTTATTGCCTGATTTAATTAAATATGTTAGCACTTTACATCTTCTTTTCCTCTTCTAAATAATAATAATAATAATAATAATAATTTATCTAATGTTTAATTTTATATTATGCTTATCTTATTTATTCTTGTATTTTTATTCATTCTGAACTGTTTGTATTTCTTTAATGTTGGACTAGCATTTATCATTGCTACTATTTTTGCATTTTATGATGGTGTTGTAATATCTTTTCAATAGCCTCAGAATATTGTTTATAACTAAAAAACTTTTTTATTATTGCTAAAATTAACTTTTGCCTTATGGTCTTTATCTGTGAAGACCAAGTTTTATTTGTCTGTAGTTTAAGAACAGACAATTCACCTTCTTTTGTCAATATTTTAATTTTATTCTAAAAAATAAAAAATACTCAAAAAAGATGTAAGCCAGATAATAATGATAATAAGAGCTTAGATCCATTATCTATTTCATATTTAAAATTAATTAATAAGAAGTGTGATGACTTAGTGAAGTGGTTAAGTTGTCAACCTCTAAGTAGTAGGTAGAGAGTTCAAAACCTATCGATGGTAAAAATTTGAAAAACTAGCTATGTATATTGGTACTATGGGCATCTGTGCAATGTTGGAGTTACACAAAGGAATGCAAACTGGCATCAGGCAGTGCAAACTCAAGATAAGTCCTTGTGTCTGGTACTATGACAATGGCAATCTGTTGATCAGTTGGGATCAGTACCTGTAACATGATCATACCAGATAACTGGCAGGTTATAGAGTATTAGTGCAAGTTGAAGTTACACAGAGGAATGCTAACTGGCATTGTGCAGTACAAACCTAAGATAAGTCTTTGTAGGCATGTAAATCTGTGAACTGGAAAAACCAGAGCCTACTTGGAAAGACCCAAATAAAGAGGTAGCACAGAGCTTTGACAGTACTACTGTAAAGGCTAGATCTAGGAAATAGATACCAATATAGAAGGAATCAGGCAGACAAGAACCTCAGGTGAGAGATACTACTAACCAGACTACCAGAAGTATTGAACCAGAGGAAAAAAACCTTGAAGGCAGACCCTGGGGTACCAGAAACAGGTTATAGTCCTACTGGGCTATCTGGATTAAGAGTCTGAGGTCAGAAACAGGTGTATACTAAAGTACTAGAGATATGCTATGAAGTCAGTGCTAGAGTCTGGATGAACTTTGCAAGGGTGAACCCTGTTAACAAGATACTAAATATAGGTAGTTAGTTAGCAGGAAGGCCTCTTAGAGCTCTACAAGTTAGGTGATGTACTCTGAAATATGTAACAGCTTGATGGATGTACAGACAGAAAGGTTATGTTTAGGTTAGACAATACTTAGATGTATAAAAACTTGTGTGCTATTTGTTAGTGTAAGTATAGGGATCAGAGTGTTTAAATAGATAATTTTCTAGTAGATTGCAGGTATAGCAGCTAGTGTAAAACCTGCTATGTAGGTGGACTACTTAAATTAGACAACCAAAAGTTGTATGTATGACTAGTTGTATACTCACCTTGTACAAGTTATGTAATTATAATTAAAAATACAATAAAAGCAATAGTTGCCAATAACTATGGCCTTAGCAAAAGAAAAAAAAAAAAAAATTAATTAATATTTTACTGATATTTCTATTATCTAGAATTCATTAGAATAATGAATTCAAACTCAATTAATAATAAATATATTACATATAGATAGGCTATTTGTTTCTTTGTTAGTTGTTTAGAAGGCTGACTATCTTCAAAACTACTACTGCTAGAGCTTGAACTTCTACTTCTTCTTGAACTTTTGCTAGCTATACTGCTAGCATAACCTCTTTTACTATTGCTACTAGTAGTGTTTGCACTATTAAAGCCTAAGGGTGAGAAACTTTTTTTCTTACTTTTTTCTTTATTTTTGAGTGCATCAAGCACTGTTTGAACTGCTCTCATGATATATTCTACTGTTACTAAAATAAGTTAATAATTTATTACTACTGTATCAGCTTAATATCACATATTATAATTCTTATATTTTTTCTTCTTTTTATAATTTCTCTTCTTAGTCATCTTGCTAATTTCAGCTTTTGGTAAACACTTTTCTTTTTCTATTCTGATTTTTGAAAAATTTAAAAATTAATAAAGATATTTTTACAATTAACTCAATTTGATAAGTACTAAGATACCTTTTTTTTATAATTGAATGAATGCTAAATATGAAATATTAAATAATATAAACATTATATTAATATTATTATAATATCATTAGTAAATAAATAATTATATTAAAATAATATACTTTCTGCTTAAAAGATATACATATAAAGTTATTAGTTTTTGATTAATAGAAATTCTTGTAATGTTCTTCTATACTCAAATAAAAAATTGCATATTATAAATATTTAATAATTATCAGTATAATATTATTAGCTAAATAAATAATTACTTTTACAAACTTATTAGTTTTTGATTATATGAATTTTTATAATGTTCTTCTATACTTAAATAAAAAATTGCATATTATAATTATTAGTACAATATCATTAATTAAATAAATAACTGCATTAAAATAATTTACCTTTGCTTTGATAATATTCTTATGAACTTATTAGTTTTTAATTAATATAAATTCTTGTAATATTCTTTTATATTTAAATAAAAAATTGCATATTATAAATATTAAATTTAGTATAATATAATTAGTTAAATCAACTATTACATTAATATAACTTATTTTTATTTTGAATATAAACTTATAATCTTGTTAGTTTTTGATTAACATAAATTCTTGTAATGTTCTTCTGTACTTAAATAAAAAATTGCATATCATAAATATTTAATAAATATTAATATAATATCATTAATTAAATAAATGATTATATTAATATAACTTATCTTTGCTTTGAATATAAACTTTGATCTTGTTAGTTTTTGATTAACATAAATTCTTATAATGTTCTTTTATATTCAAATAAAAAATTGCATATTATAAATATTTAATATTTATTAGTATAATATTATTAGTTAAATAAATAACTGCATTAAAATAATTTACTTTTGCTTTGATAATATTCTTACGAACTTATTAGTTTCAGATTAATATAAATTCTTGTAATATTCTTTTGTACCTAAATAAAAAATTGCATATTATAAATATTAAATTAATATTGATATAATATCATTAGTTAAATAAACTATTACATTAAAATAATTTACCTTTGCTTAGAAAACATCCAATATATATAATTATGTGATTCTGCTTTTTTTCTTAAAGATAAGCAATTGAAATATATATCATATAAATGCATTGTTTCTTTAACTTTATAATACATTTTCAATAATGTAAATTCTAAAATAAAAAATTCATAATTACATCACTTTTATATCATTAATAAAATAAATAATTATATTAAAATAATTGCAGAAGTGTGGTGACCTAGTGAAGTGGTCAGGTTGTCAACTCCCAAGTGGCAGGTCCAGAGTTCAAATCCCAGTATTAACAGAAAATTTAAAAATTCTTCTTGTGTTACAGTTAACTATCTCTTGCAATTGGTTAGAATAAGACACCAGTTACTTATGTTGCACCAATATAACTGACAGGTCATATGGCATTTGTGTAATAGTTATATAATATTGTTCTTTGAAACAATGTTAGTGATTATATGAAGGAATGCAAACTGGTATGGTACCAGATGATGCAAACCTACAATAAATCCTTATAGCTATGTAAATTATAGGAACCAAATGAAATAAGATAGAAGCCTATTTGAAAGAACTAAGTAAAGAGGTAATCCAAACTTTCGATAGTGCTACTGTAAAGACTAGACCTATGAAATAGAGCTAGAACTTGTAAAACTAGACACAAAGTCAGCCTTTAAGAAGGGGCTAAATGGAACCAACCAGGCTGCTAAGATCTGTTTTAGAAGAAAAAGTTACATATTAGCAAATATGTAAACCAGAGGTATATAGTTATGATCTGCCTTTTCAGGCTATCTAATTTGGAAGCTTGGTAGAACTTGAATTAAATATTAAAGTAGTAGAGATATATTGTAAAGTCAGTACCAGAGTTGAGATAAACTCTATAAGAACATAATAGTTTAATGGTACATTCTGACTATTAGTATTGGTCTTGGCCATAGCAATACCAGGTCAGCTATAAGAATAGAATGCAGAAGATTTTGAAAGGTTTAGTCCAAGGTCAAAAGTTTCTCATATAAGTGAACTGCTTTAAAAACTTAGTGGTCATGGCATATTTTCACTAATATCAGCCAGGATTATTAGTAGGCAAAGGTAGATGAGTGGATACAGAAACTAGAGTAGTTAAATAGAGAATTTACAGGCAGGTTCCAGATATGGCAGCTAGTATAGAACCTTTGGGCAGACTACTTAAATTAGACAATAACTAAAGTTGTATGAGTGACTAGTTGTACACTCTTTTCATAATTGCCTTTGTAGTTGTAAAGCATCTATTAGCCAAATATACTACTAATAAAAATCCTGGGTTGCAAGTACTCATCTTAATACTGTGCTGATTATAAAATACAATATGAGATCTATATTTGTTTGTATATTTGTTGGCAAATTCATGATAAAATTACTAGGTACAAAAAATAAAAGAATCATTTAAAAAAAAAAAATTTAAAATAATTGCTTTTCAAAAAATATGCAACTGATTAGTTTATCACATTTTAAGTAATTCTGCATTGTTTTCTTGAATTATATACTTGCCAGACTATTGACTATGTAGCAAATTGTTTTTAATATATTGCATTGTACTGTATATTACATGAATCAAGAATGGTATTTTAGTATAGTTCTATGATTAGACATTTGATATTATATACTGTATTTAGTTAATAATTACTTTAGAATAATTTTGTTTGAGAAGATATATTAAATAATAGATAAAGGTTAAGAAATTCATCCTTTACATTCTATAGAATATGGCTTTTATTATTTGAATAATTTTTTTTGTTATAGTTTAACATGTTTAACTTTTCAAAGAACTTTGTTTTTTTTTCAAAATTTTTCACTTGAGAAGATATAATCAAGAAGTGTTTAATCATAAATATTTAAAAAATTCTATATGTATATTTGAAAGACTATCTGTACTCATAATATTACTATATTTGGTATAATGCTTATAATATTTGTTTAAAGTAAGAAAAGAAAATTAACATGTTTTGGAAAGAAAAAGATAAATGTATTGTGTAAAGAAGCTATAGAATGCATTATTATTTATGCATCATTTATATTATTAAGAAAATTTGATTCTGATTAATTAATCAGTAATTAAAATATACATATTATTTGCTCTACTTTTATTAAATATTAGTATTATTGTTTTATGTATATCAAATATTTATTACAAAAGTATTTAAGACAGTTGCTTGCACTATACATCAGCTTGTTTTTTTTTTCAGTATTAAGGTGACCTCTTTGGTCCAAGCTTTTTATTAATACTTATAGTGGGTACATGTTTTATATAAATGTATCTATAATGAACTATTAGATGAGTGTACAACTGGCTACACATGTAACTTTTCTATATTACCTATTTAAGAAGTCTGCCTGAGGGTTCCTTACCAGTTGCCATACCTAACATCTCTGCTTAGGTGTTTCATTTAAACCCTCTGATCTAATCCTAGTATTAATTTCACCAGGTCACAGACCCAAATCTATTTGTATTTGACCATAGGACTATAATCCTTAGACTATTTTTATCCTTGAAGTAAACCTACCAGAGCAAGCCATATTCCCTTTTACTACTAATCTGGTTTGATGCTATGGCTGAGGCCAACACTTGCAGTCAAGGTTACCCTTTAAACTGCTATTATCCTTGTAAAGTTCATCCAAACCCTGGTACCCATCTTTCTAACTTCTTCTTCATCATCTCCTACTAGCTGCAACTTGGAACTAACTGACTCTTCAGACTCCCAATCCAGATAGCCTGGTATGATATACTTATGTATCCTTTTTCTCTGATGATTCTAGTAGCCTGGTTGGTTATGTGCTCCTCTATATATCTTTGTTATCTGGTTTATTCAATAGTTTCTATAAAGGTGTTTCATGGGCTTTTATCAGTCCAATGGCACTATTGAAAGTTTGTGCTACCTCTTTACTCAAGATTTCCAAGTGAGTTTCCATCTCTTTGGTTTCTTAGCCTTCTATGCCTGGTGGTCTTATTATGAGTTTGTCCAAAGTCTTATACGACACTGGTTTTATATTTCTCTATGTACATGTACTATATAATATTACACTTTGCATAGATGCCCTGAGCTCCTAATGTCAGGTGGGACCTGACTTGGTGTATCTAAGATTACAGATGCCAAAAACCCAACTGATCAGCAAGAGACAGTTACCTAACACAGGTATAATTTCCAAAATTCATCGTCTGTAAGAATTGAACCTTAGACCTGCCACTTAAGGGTTGACAACCTATCTACTTCACTAGGTTGCCACACCCTCTTACATCAGCTTGTTAAAAATTTAATAAAATCTTAAAGATATAATAATAAACAATAATGTTATCTGGTAAAGAATAACCAGTATGCAAATCAAAAAAAGTACAATGTTATTGTCTAAGATGTAATAGGAATTATGTTAATCTTAAAACTAAATAAGATCATATGGCCTTAGCCAATATTAGAAGTGCTAGTATAAGTGAAGGACAATCATTATCTAAATGTAAGTATGAAGAAGAGCCACTTCCTAAACTTCTAAAACATGATAATTCAAAAAGTAAAAGTTCAAAAAATAAAGGTACAGAAGGAGAAGATAGTAATGTTGAAGATTCAAATAATAATTATTTTGATAGCAATTATATAGAAACTAATAAATCAGAAAGCATATAGAAACGACTGTGCAACATGAACAAAAATTTGCCAGAAGAATACAGAAAGAGCCTAAATGCAATTTTTACAAGAAGAGCATATGAGGCTATGAACAGTATGCATAATAAAATCTTCTTCAATGAAGCAAGTAA
>CAJVQA010006404.1:0-14935 GCA_910591915.1 Cetraspora pellucida | reverse complement strand
TTTTTTTTTTTTTTTTTTTTTTTTTTTTTTTTTTTTAAAAAAAATTTTTTTTTTTTTTTTTTTTTTTTTTTTTTTTTTATGGATTATTCTGTTGGTACTTTTTACCATCTTAACACACAAATTTCCCCTTCTTTAATGTTTTGCGAATCCCTTTTCCTTCTATCCTTTCCAATTTCTGATTTAATTCATCTGGTCGTTTCTTTTTTTCTTCACTATGTTTTTTAATTCATTGCAATTTTTCTCATCTATTGAAACATTTTCGCTTTTGATATGCAGCATTTTTCTTTAACTTTGTGTTATAATAATCGAAAAAAGGTTCTGTGAAGTATTTTTTAGATGGCTGTAACAATAGTTGAAATCTACTTTTGTATGTGAAAATTAGTATAGTATGTGTTATGTGGTTGATTAAATAGCTTGATAGTAAAGCAAAGATAAAAAAAAATTTTTCGAATTCATTAATATTGCAAGGTAAAACTTTGCATCAATCATTTTTTTTCTTTTTTTAAAAAATATGTACATGTATATAGAAATAGCGTTCATAGGAATATTTAGATAATATTTAGACAATAGATTTTGATTTGCTACAAATTTTCATTATAAAAATTTAAAAAGAAATTCTTTTTTTTTTTATTTTTATTTTTAAAAAGAAAATTAATAATGCCGATTGTGTGGATTGAACACACGACCTTCAGATCTTCAGTCTGACGCTCTCCCGACTGAGCTAAATCGGCAACCCTTAATAAATGGGGTTTTTATTTATTATGTATATTATAAAGACGAAGAAAAACAATGTCATTAATTTCGCTTTGATCAAATATACTATAAATACGAAGAAAAACAATATGCCATTAATTTCGCTTTGATCAAAGAACAATCCAATCAGCATAATAAGTTTAAACTACACCAAATATACAAATAAATACGTTTCAGCATAGCATGACAATTTTAGTTAAAAAAATAACTTTTTAATGAAAAATTGGATTATATAATGTATATAACGTAAAACTGATGCATTTAGACATTCATTTTCGACTGGAAATAGAACTTTAAATTTTTCATTTTTGATCCGATACTTTCCGTCAATTCATTTTAAGTGTATATAAGGTAAGATTGAATATAATCGCATACGGGAGACAATTAAATATTATAAATAGATTTTTTACTAATCAACAATATATTTATATAATAGATTAAGATTAAAAAAAAAAAAAGAAAGGGGCTCATAAATATTTTCAAAGATTCCACTTTACGTATATATTTGTCGTCTCCAAATAAGGGAGAATCCTGTTTCAACTCTTAAATAACGATAAGACTTTGTCTTTAGAAATCTTATTTTATCCTTTGCCTACCTCACAGCAGGGACAGTGAAAAATATCGATTTATGTAAACCAATATTTTTAGGCCAAATCATGATATTTTTGCAATTTCTAATACGGTGTAACAATACTACTTCGGGCAAAATTAAGTGTATAATTTGGGCCGGACAACACAAATTTGGCCAACCTGAACTGTCGGTAAGTTCCGGAAACGTAGACAATCAACAAACAGAAAACCCGGAAAGGTACATTACTGATCAAATAGTGCATTATGATTGGCCAATCTTGGTAAATCGATATAAATCGATATTTTTGACTATATCGATATCGATAAATATTTTTGCCAAATCAAATCGATATTTTTCACTGTCCCTGCCTCACAGGAACGTACACGACAAATAAATTCGTTATGCCAGCCACTGAGACTCAAAATGCTAATGAAGTTCAGTACGTTCAATCGGACGTGAATGAAAAACAAGTGCCTACACCTTCAAAGGCAGTCATGAAAACTAGTTCACCAAAGACTACATCGCCTACTTCTCCAGTTAATAACAAGAAGAATGGCGCGTCCTCTAAGAAAAAGTCACTTGATCCTCAAGAACTTAATAATATGATTCAAAATAAAATTTCTCAACTCGAGACCGAATCGTCAATTGAAGACGAGGAAGAAAAATCCATTGGTATGGATCCAATTAAGTTTTATCTGACTTTAAAAGAATTTAATTATTTCGTATTTGCTTTTTTAACCAATGAAAATTATGAATTAATTATGAATCAATTAATCATTTTTTAAAATTTAGCAAAGGCTGTTAAAAAGGCAAGCAGAGAAATGAAAGAAATTATCAATTCTCAAAATGATCAGATGGAGAAATTTGATACAATACAACAAAAATACATGGAATTGGTAAGAAATTTTAAAAAATTTTGATTTTTTTTTAAAATTTTAAATCATAATTCGATTTAATAATCATAGGACCTATTACGTGATCAATGTAATTTGATCATAAAAACTTGATTTTTTGATATTACATAGTTTCAAGATATGAAACGACTTGAACGTGACTATGCTAAAATGAAGAAACGTAATGAACAACTACAAAAAGAAAAAGATGCAGGTAATAATCCAAGACATATTAACACGGATCTTTTCGTTGAATCGAGTCGACTTAACTTCAACTTTGTGATTAGCGAAAAGTGATTTGTCAAAAACAAGTTCCTTAAAACATAAATTAGAAAACATTTGTCGTGAATTACAAAAGGAAAATAAGCGTATTAAGGTTCGTATTAATCGTTATTGCAAAAAAAAAATCATTTTATAAAAAAAACATCTTTGATCTATGTTATAATGATTAGGAAGAAAGTAAACGTTTAGCTGCAAGTGAACAACAAAAACGTGAAGAATTGTCTAGTAAATTTGAAAATACTATTTGGGAAATCAAATCTAAAATGGAAGAAGATACTGATGAGAAAAAAAAGCGAGCGGAAGATAATGAAGTGTTTGTATTAAATTGTTAATTTTAATTAAGATTAAACAAGATTAATTATATTTACTCATATTATGAATTTTATAATCGATAATTAGGTTGAAAGATAAGTTCCGTAGTTTTTTAGAACAATATGAGCTCCGGGAAAAGCATTTTAATAGCGTTGTTCGGTCCAAGGATTTGGAATTGCAATTATATGAAGCAAAATTACAACAACAAAACCAATTGACTGAGCAAGAGACAATTAAAGTAATTTATCTAAAATTTTTTTTTTTTTGAGACTGATATTTAATGTGATTAGTTCATATAATTTTTTTATTATAGGTCAATTCTTTGAAAAGTCAGGTGGAAACATTTACTAAAACTGAAATCGAGTTACGTAAACAACTCAACATTTATGTTGACAAATTTAAACAAGTGGAGGAGACTTTAAATAAAAGTAATGAGCTTTTTATGACTTTCCGTAAAGAAATGGAACAGGTTTGTTTATTTTGTCCTATAACATTTGCAATCAAAAGATATATTTATGTTTCTCTTATAGGCGTTTGTATACATCAGATGACCAAAAAAACGAAGAAACTCGAAAAGGAAAATTCGGCGATAAAAGGAAAATGTGATACAATGAATAAAAACATCTTAGAAATGGCAGAAGAGGTATGCTTTCGTTTAAAACTTTTCTCAAAAGGATGATAATACCGAGGACATTAACTATTAGGATAATTTATGTGCAAATATAATGTTTCATATGATTCTATTTATTCTTTGCATAATTATTTAATTTTACATGCAAGGGAAGGTGCTAACAAAAAAAAACAAAAAACGTTACGAACAAATTTTGTCGTATTTGCTGTATGATAGCGAACTAGAGATCAAAAGATTATTGATGATGCAATGAAAAAACAAGCAAAATTAGAAAATTTGTGTAGAGCCTTACAGGTATCAATTCATTGATGTATTTGCATAGTGTTTACAATCATTTTAATTAATCTGCTTTTTTTTAGACTGAGCGAACGGTTCTCGAGAAAAAACTGGTAGAAAGTGGAATCGATGAATAATTATTCGAACATCGATCGAAATAAACTTTCACTCATCAAGTTTTTGATTGTTCGATCGTCGAGCATCAGTCGAAGTTTAACCGTGTTTTGATCATAATAAATGTTTTGATTCAAATAACAGTGTTTAAATATTGATTTAATTAATCTCTTAAATTAGCATTAATTAAAAACAATGGGATTTGATTTAAGATTTAAAACCATACATTTCTGTTGATATATTTGAACTGTTCTCTTTTGGTATGTAGTAAAAGATGGTTGGCTGAATTAAAATTCAATATAAAAATTGATATCAATATTAAACTATAAAACCCCCCAATTAAAAATATTGATATCTTATACTTAAATTCTCTATATTAAATATAGTCACCTTTCACATAATTACATATATCACCACGGCTAATTTTATTTGTGATCTAACCGACTTATAACTCTGGTCAAATTTGCAGTTTTATGATTCCAAATCTGGCCAAATGATCTGCTAATTTGACCGGAGTTATAAGTAATCGGTTCTACTATTTAGATCACAATAAAATTAGCCATATATATATCGATATATTTTCGGTGTTAAGGTGAAGTCATTCCTCGTAACTTTATTTGGCAATTTGTATATATTTACAGCAGTGCTAAAAATACGGTGGCCATTTACTGCATCACTACCCATTGTTTGAAGTATCGCTTTTGATACATCAAAATTATTACGCAGTACAGTAGTAACTTAATACATATTTTTTTTTTTAATGCAGTATTTATTATTATGTTCATATAATACAGTATTAAAATGTTTTTTGAGTCAATAAAATTTTAATATAATGTGAACCAAGAATGATATTTATTGAATGGTTGGCATTTAGTATATCTTTGAACCTGACAGTTTGGTTGATGGTTTCTTTTATTTAGAGGTTCTTGTCTGCTTGATTTCTTTACATTGGTATTTATTTATTTATTTATTTATTTTATTTTTTATTTTTTTTTAACTTAAGCAGTCATGTTAGTACTTTATTAGAATTCTTGATACTATATAGATTACAGTGAATTTTTCTAATACTTAAGTCTAGTATCACCCAGTCACCTTATTGGTACCTAAGTGCAATCTGTTGTATTACCTCAAACAGAGGTAGACTGCTCATTTGACTGCCATTCTACAATAGAATACCATTAATCTGATGATGTCTTCTCATAAAGAAGCAAAAAAATAAAAAAAAGATTTTATATATAAAAAAAAAAATAGAAGTATAAAGATAAATAATAAAAGATACAAAACAAGAAATAAAAGGAGAAAAAGAGAAAACAAGAAAAAAGAAAAATGTGAAATTTACAATTCACAAAAAATCAAATGGTCATGATTTTAAGCCTATATCAAGTGTAAAACTTGCAATTTACAAATATCAAACAATTACAATTATAAGCCTGTGTCAGGCTTGTAAAAATTATAAACTATACTAAATAGAAATTACTCTATTATTTTCTTATTTATTTAGATTATTTAAACAAAAAACCAAAAAAGAGAAAAAAACTTCAACTTTATTATAAAGAATTAGTATAGGATACTGGTTAGTTCGAAGGCAATGTTTGACAGATTTTTAGCAGCTCAAGATACATGCATATTTGTGTTTGTATTGTTATATTATTTCTGATTCATGTCATTAACAATCCTGTTTAGAAAGTAAACACTGCTGACTGTTTTAGTGATTTTATATATTGATCTTTAGAAGAGAATAAACTAAATTATTCATTTTTATAAAATTTTCTTTGAAGAAAAAGTAAGAATGCTAGATGAACCAACTGTTAGCTTTTGTGAGTTCTTAATTCTTGTAGATATTCCTTGTAGGTTTTACAGTTGTATAGAACTAATATATCCAATTTTTTGTTTACTTAATAAGAAACCTTGGCTTTCATTAACTTTTTCTTCAATAGTCCTAAAGTGTTCTTTAAACTATTACTACAAGGTTGCAACTTTTTTTCAACTCTATTTCAATGTTCAACAATGCATGTACAATACTTCAGAAAGGTTTTCATAAAGTTTAATATATTAATTATATTATTTTCTGTAGTTTGACTTTTTGAAAAGTTTGGTTCAGATAATTATTAGAAAAAGTTGATGTTTATCAAATTGGTATTTATTTTCTAGATTTGGTTTTTATAGTAATATTATTATTATTATTTTACTTGAATTTTTTTAAATAGATTTTGATTTTTTTTAGTTTTATAGATTTATATAATTATAAAAATTTATTTTGAATTTGCATCTTTTTATGTAATTAAAATTACACAAATGTTTCATAATCTGTTAATTATATTAATATAATTATAGTTATAGATATCTTATTTTAATTAATTAAAAATATTTTTTTTAATATTAAGGTGACTTCTTTAGTCTTTTAACTTTATTAATACTTCTATTAGATATTATAATAAGTGTACAACTAGTTACATATATAATTTTTCTATATTACCTATTTAAAAGATTGATCTAAAAGTTTCTTACTAGTTGTTATATTTAACATCTCTGTTTAAATGTTTTATTTAAACCTCCTAATCCAAAACCCTTATATCAACTTTATTAGATCACTTGTACTCAGATTCTCATCTCAATTTTAGAATTATTTTATTTTTAAGATAAACCTATTAGAATCTTTATATTCTGCATATAGCTAATCTGATTTTTATATAATATATTATAGTTACCTAATACTTGTAGTTAAAGTTAATATTAAACTGCTATATTATACTATTTTTGCTCTTATAAAATTCATCCAAATCCTGATATCTATCTTTCTAACTTCTTCTTTTTATTTTTTTACTATCTAATTCAAAATCTGACAGACTTTTCAAACTTTCAATTTAGATAACCTAGTATGATATATTTTTGGTATTTTTTTCTTTTAACAATTCTGACAGTCTAGTTGGTTATATGTTCTTTTATACATCTTTTCATTTGGTTGCATCTGCTTACTCTTTATTAGGATTTTCTAGTTTTTTATTAGTTTAATAGCACTATTAAAGATTTATGCTATTTCTTTCTTAGAATTTTTAAGTAGAATTCTGTTTTCTTAGTTTTTTAATCTTCTGTATTTGATGATCTTATAATAAGTTTGTATCAAAGTCTTATATAACACTGATTATTAATATTCTTTGATATATATATAATATTATATTTTACATAGATGCCTTAGGCTCCCAATGATAAATAGAATCCAATTGGTTATATTCAAGATTACAGATGCCTAAATCTAACTAATCAACAGAAAACAGCTTTTTATAATACAAGTTAATTTTTAAATATCATCATAGATAAGATTTAAATCTTAGATCTGCTACTTGAAGAATGATAACTCAACTACTATACTAGGATTATCATTCTTATCTTAATTAATTAATAAAGCATCATTTTTATAATACAAATATATTTTTCAAATTTTTATCTTTAATAAATTTTGATTTACAATTTGTTATCTAAAAAGATAACAACTTATCTATTTTATTAAGTTGTTATATTTTAAAATATTATTAATTAAATAATATCTTTTTATAAAAAATAAAAAAAAGTAAAAAAAATTATATATTATAATAAAATTATTTTTATATATATATTATTTATTTTATTATATTTATTTTATAGATTTTATTAGTATTTTTATATAGTTTATAATTTATTTTATTAGTTTTAATTACTTATTTAATAGGTTAATATTTATTTTATTAATATATTTTTTAAAAAATTTATTTTAATCAATAGTTATTAAAATATATAAATTAATATTAAAAAACTTTAATCAAAAAATCTAGATTATACTTTAAATAACTTGAATAATCTAGATGCCTTAGGTCATTTTAAAATAATAAAACAATTAATTTAATTATAGTTAATTAATATTTATTAATTATATTGTAATATTTATTATTTTTAGTTATATCTAAAACAATACTTATAAAAAAATTTTTAAATATTAAACTACTATAGAGAGTTTTGTAGATAAATATATAGATTATATAATGATATATATTTTATTTTTAGTTAATATATAAATTATTTTAGAATAAAATATTAAATATTAATAAAATAAAAAATTTAGTATTATTTATTTACAAACTTTATTAATATAATATATATAAAATTTCTTAATTACCAAAATATTTTGGATATTTATATAATTTAAGATAATATTATTATATATAATAGTTCAAAAACTAATTAATTATTAAATTAAAATCTATAAACAAAATAGTTTTTTATTTTCTTATTTTTATTTTTTTTTAAATATTAAGGTGAGTATTTGTAATCCAGGATTTTATTAATAATATATTTGACTAATAGTTGCATTACAACTACAGAGAGCAATTATAAAAAGAGTATACAACTAAGCACTCATACAACTTTAGTTATTGTCTAATTTAAGTAGTCCATCTGAAGGTTCTATACTAGCTGCCATATTTGAAACCTGCTTGTAAATTTCCTATTTAACCACTCTAGTTTTTATATTTACCTATTTACCTCTGCTTACTAATAACTCTGGCCAATGCTGATAAAAATATATCATGGCTACTAAGTTTTTAAAGAAGTTCTTTGGAACCTTTGACCTTGTACTAAACCTTTCAGAATCTTCTGTATCCTATTCTTACAGCTAACTTAATATCACTATGATCAAAACCAATACTAATGATTAGGGTATATTATTAAATCACTATGTTCTTGTAGAGTTCACTTTAACTCTGATACTGACTTTACAACATATCTCTACTAGTTTAGTATTCAATTTAACTTCTACCAAGCTGTTATTTTAGATAGCTCAAAAAAATAAGCTGTAACTATATCTCTGGTTTACATGTTTGCTAGCATGTATTTTTTTCCTTTGAAATCTAGAAATTTTGACAGCCTGGTTAGTTTATTTAGTTTTTCTTTAAAGATTAGCATATTTGCCTAGTTTTACAAGATTTAGCTCTGTTTCATAGATTTAGTCTTTATAGCAACACTATTGAAAGTTCAGGTTACCTCTCTACTTGGATTTTCCAAGTAGGCTTGTCTTTCTTCATTTAATTTTTATGATTTATATAGCCACAAGGACTTATTGTAGGTTTGCACTGCCTAGTACCAGTTTGCATTCTTTTGTATAACTACAGATCTTGTCTCAAAGAACAATGTTATATAACTGTTACACAAATGCCATGTGACTTGCCAGTTATGCTGATGTGATACAGTCAACAGGTATCTTATCCCAACCAATTGTAAGAAACAGTTAACTATAACACAAGAAGAATTTTCAAATTTTCTGTCAACATTGTGATTTGAACATTAAACCTGCCACTTAAGGTTGATGTTTTTTTGTTTTTTTTTTTAAGTTAAACTAGCTTCTTTTGGAGCTGGGGCTTTTTATTTAGTATAGTCAGGATATAGAGACTCATGGCCAAGGCCTCAAAGAAGTCATCTTATATTAGAAAATACAACTAGTCACACATACACTTTTGGTATCTAATTAAGTAGTCTGTCAATGGTTCTATACTAGCTGCCATACCTGCAATTCAACTAGAAGTGTTGCCTATTTAAACCCTCTGTACTGCAACCCTTACTGTATCACTAAATCATTTCTGCTACGTAAGTCAGTCAAGAAGGTTTAGATGCTTACCTGTATCTTTAGGACCCTATACCTTATTTCATGCAATGTATTCTCAGAAGCATCATTACTAGAGCCTTCTATATCCCACACACAGCTAACCTAGTTTTATATAACATGCTATAGTTACCTAACACTTGCAGGCAGGACTAAACTTAAACTGCTACATTACACTATTTCTACCCTTGTAAAGTTTACCCAAACCTTGATACTTATTTTTTTAAAATCTTTTCCATTATCCTCTACTAGCCATAACTCAGAACCATCAGTCTCATTCCAGACTACCAATCCAGATGGCCTGGTATAGTATACCTTAGTATTCTTTTTTCTTCAGTAAATCTGGCAGCCTGGTTGGTCATATGCTTCTCTACACATCTTAATGTCCAGTTTTAATCTTCAGTTTCTATAAAGGTATTTTATAGACTTTCATCAGTTCGACAGCACTGTCAAAAGTTTGTGCTACCTCTTTACTCAGGAATTTCCAAGTGGGATTTTATCTCCTCAGTTCTTTAGTCTTCTACATCTGGTAGTCTTATTATGAGTTTGCATCAAAGTCTTATGCAACACCAGTTATTAACATTTCTCTATGTATGTGTAATATTACACTTCACATAAATGTCCTGAGCTCCCAATGTCGGTAAAACCCTGACTTGGTGTACCTGAGTTATAGTCGCATGAGGCCAACTGATTGACAGGAGACAGTTTCTATATTACAGATATAATTTCCAAATTTTATCGTAGGTAGGATTTGAACCTTAGACCTGCTACTTGGAGGATGACAATCCAACTACTACATTAGGATCACCATCCTTAGGGTTGATGTTTTTGTCTTTTTAAAAAAATAATTTTTATTAGTTTTTATTAGTTTTTTTTAATTTTGTTAATTTTTTTTTATATATATAAAAGTTCTTTTGTTTTTTTGTTTTTTTTTTATAGTTAAAGTCCCTTTCTTGTGAATGCAACATTTTTATTCAAGTATATTAGAACATGACATGCCATCAGGAGCTTATTTTATATTAAAGGTTACAACTAGCCATATATGCACTTTTGGTGCCTAATTTAAGTAGTTTGCTTACATATAGCTATATAAGTTCTATACTAATTGCTATACTTGCAAGCCAACTAAAGGTTTTGCTTATTTAAACCTTCTGCATATACAATCTTCCTTGTATCATGAGAACATCTCAAGGCTACATCTATCCAAGTTTCTGATGCTTGTTGTTACTCTTAAAACTAATTTATTCTTGACAGAAAACTTATTAAAGCCTTTATGTTCTACACATATAAACCTAGTTTTATGCAATATGCTATAGTTATCTAATACTTGCAGTTATAGAGATTATCTGTTTAACTACTACATTACACTATTTCTATTCTTGTAAAGTTTACTAGAACCCCAGTACCTATCTTTCTAACATCTTCTCTATTATCTCCTACTTGCTACAACTTAGAACTATCAGTCTCATTCCAGACTACCAATTCAGATGGCCCAGTATAGTATACTTTTATATTCTTTTTCTTTAGTAAATCTAGTGGCCTAGTTGGTTATATGCTTCTCTACACATATTTGATATTTAGTTTTAACCTTCAGTTTCTATAAAGGTATTTTGTAGACTTCAACCAGTCTAATGATACTGCCAAAAGTTCATGCTACTTCTTTAATCTAAAATTTTCAAATAGGTTTCTGTTATCTTAGTTTCTTAGTCTTCTATATCTGATGGTCTTATCATAAATTTGCACTGAAGTCTTATGCAACATCATTTATACATTCTTCTATGTATGTGTAATATTACACTTTATATAAATACTCTGAGCTTCCAATATTGGTAGAACCTAATTTAATGTACCTGGATTATAGCCACTTAAGACTAACTAATCAACAGAATACAGTTATTATAATACAGATATAATTTTCAAATTTTATCATAGGTGGAATTTGAATCTTAGACCTGCCACTTAGAGAATGACAACCTAACCACTATACTAGGATCACCATCCTCTATAAAAGTTTTTTTGTTTTTTTTTTTTTTTTAGTTAAAGTCCTTATCTTGGGAGTTGTGATGTTTTTATTCAAGTATATTAGGAAACAGCATGCCACCAGGGGTTCACTTTACATTAGAGGTTACAACTAGCCATATGTGCACTTTTGGTGTCTAATTTAAGTAGTCCATTTACATATTACTATATAAGTTCTACACTAGTTGCCATATCTGCAAGCCAACTAGGTGTCTTGCCTATTTAAACCCTCTGCATATGCAGTCCTCTTTGTATTACAGAAACATCTCAAGGTGCTGCCCATCCAAGTTCCTGATGCTTATCGGTATCCTTAAAACTACTTTATTTTCAATAGGAAACTTACTAGAGCCTTTATGTCCTACACATATAGACCTAGTTTTATGCAACATGCTATAGTTATCTAATACTTGCAGTCACAGGGATTATCTGTTTAACCACTACATTACACTATTTCTATTCTTGTAAAGTTCACTAGAACTCCAGTACCCATCTTTCTGGCATTTTCTCCATCATCCTCTACTAGCTGCAACTCAGAACCATCAGTCTTATTCCAGACTACCAATCCAAATAGCTTGGTATGGTATACTTCTGTATTCTTTTCCTCTGGTAAACCTAGCAGCCTAGTTGATTATGTGCTTCTCTATACATATTTGTTGTCTGGTTTTAATCTTCGGTTCCTATAAAGATGTTTCATAGGCTTCAACCGATCTGATGGTACTGTCGAAAGTTCATGCTACCTCTTTACTCAGGAATTTCCAAGTGGGTTTCTATCACCTCGGTTCCTTAGTCTTTTATACCTAGTAGTCTTATCATGGGTTTGCACCAAAGTCTTATGTAACTCTGATTAACATTCCTCTATGTATGTGTAATATTACACTTTGCATAGATGCCTTGAGCTCCTAAAGCTAAAGGAACCTGGCCTGGTGTATCTGGGTAACAGCCACATGAGGCCAACTGATCAACAAGAGACAGTTACTATAACATAAGTATAATTTCCAAATTTCATCATAGATGGAATTTGAACCTTAAACCTGCTACTTG
The DNA here is from genome assembly GCA_910591915.1 of Cetraspora pellucida. NCBI lineage: Eukaryota > Fungi > Glomeromycota > Glomeromycetes > Diversisporales > Gigasporaceae > Cetraspora > Cetraspora pellucida. Next base: position 2,414 of record CAJVQA010006404.1, on the reverse strand, counting down.
GAGGATGACAACCCAACTACTACACTAGAATCACCATTCTCATAAAAGTTCTTTTGTATTTAAATTTGTTTTTAATAAAATAATATTTTTTTAATATTAAGATAACCTCTTTGGTTTTTCAAATTTATTAATACTTTTTGGTAATATATTTATATAAAACTGTTATAAAAAGAGGTGTAGTAACTTAGTAAAGTGGTCAGGTTGTCAACCTCTAAGTGGCAGGTCTAGAGTTCAAATCCTATAGATGATGAATTTTGGAAAATAGGTCTATATTATGATAACTGTCTCTGTTGATCATTTGAATTAGTGTATTTGTAACCTTTAGTTGTACCATCTCGAATAGAAGCTCAGAGCATCTATGCTAAGTGTAATATTACATCTATATAGAGGAATATATAACCAGTGTTGTATAAGACTTCAGTGCAAACCCACGATAAGACCACCAGGTGCAAAAAGTAAAAGAACTGAAGAGTTAGAAACCTACTTGAAAATCTTGAAAAAGAAGGTAGTACAAAACTTTTAATAATACTGTCAGATTGATGGAAATCTATAAAACACTCTCAAAGAAATAAATAAATAAACCAAATGTCAAGATGTGTAGAGAAGCATATGACCAACCAGGCTGCTAGAATCATCAAAGAAAAAGAATACTAAAGTATATTATACTAGGTCATCTGAATTAAAAATCTAAGAAGTTCTGTTAATCCTGAGTAGCAGTTAGTAGAAAACAATAGAAAGGATATCAGAAAGATGTGTACTAAGGTTTTGAATGAATTTTACAAGGATAAAAGCAGTTTAATGCTTAGCTTTGACTGCAAGTAATGGTTTAGACCAAAGTGAAATTGGGTAAGCTATAAGTATAGAATATAGAATGCACTGGTAGGTTTAATACAAAGTTAAACATACTTAGTAACCATGGCATATTTTCACTGATTTATTGGAATTGTTGATAGGATGTAATGGATACAGGATCAGAGTGTTTAAATAGAGGTCCTACAGATGAGTCCTAGATATAGCAACTAGTATAGAACCTTTGGGCAGACTACTTAAATTAAACAATAACAAAGTTGATAAGTGGCTAATTGTATACTCTTTCTATAATTACCTCTGCACTGTTATATCAACAGATGCTAGCTACTAATATTACCAATAAAATCCTGAGTCACATGTACTTACTTTAACATTAAAAAAAAAAACTGTTATAAAAAAGTCTATAATTGGTTATTTTTTTTTCAGTATTAAGATGAGTAAAATTAGAATCTGTGCCCAGTTTGTTGATCATCATACATAATTTGTATAATGTCTATGTGCAATACTGTAATATTTACCAGTATATGTATAATATAAATCAGTACAGTATAATATAAAATTAATAAAGATCTATAAATCTCTTGTATCGTAAAATGCAGTGCAAGGTATCCAGGTATTTTATATTTCATGTAATTGAAATTTGATTTATACTCTCTGGGTATATTGTTTGGCAGTAGGTATATTATTTTGTAAAGAGGTTATATTAGTTTATTAAAAAAAAATATATATAGTATATTAAATTAGTATTGATTTATATTCAGATCTCTTACAAAATATTACAACAAATGCCCTTGTAATATATCCAGTACAAATCAAAGAGGGTCTAAATCAAGGGAGGTACCTTGCACTGCATTTTATAGTACTTTTCACAAATTTCAAATATAATTTAGGATCAAATTTTTGTAAAGGTCAACAATATTATATTTTAACAAATAGAGTATAAAGCTATTATATATATATATAACTTATTTAAAAACCCCTGATTTTAAATAGCAGTTTTTCAAATTTCATAATAAAAATATTATACTAAATAAACCATATATTTTTGATAGACAGTATAAACTTAGTATCTGTTTAGTAACACTTTAATTAATTTCTATTTGTTGCTATACTGTATATTAATATTAATAAAGTTTATATATCAACTTTTATTATAATAAACACTAGTTTGATATAGATTTTTTAGACTATGTAATTTATAAGTCAAATATTGTGTACAAACATATGTAAGGTGCAATAAAAACATCACTTAAAATATAATTGTTGTATAAAAAATTGATTATATATTTAGTCAAATATTATTAATTTTTCTCCAAAGTATTTCAAGAATTTTTCTTATTGCTGAAACAAAAAATTATGTTCACAAACTTAATGCATTTAGTAATTTGGCATAGTAGATTATTTTATGTTTCAAAATGTTAATTAACTTGTACAACAGTATAATTGATTATAAGTTTTCATATTTACTGCTTCTAGCTTATTACTTTCTAAATCAAAACATTTATATCACATGTAATTATATTATTTTTTTTTTTTTTTTTTTTTTTTTTTTTTTTTTAAGAGAGGTCTTTCCTCTAGTCCTTTATTTCAGTAATATATAATTA
>CAJVQA010006403.1:0-14938 GCA_910591915.1 Cetraspora pellucida | reverse complement strand
TTTTGAAATCTGAAGGCAGTAGTCTCTTGCATGATTCTGCAAGTTTAGTAGCAATTTCATATTTGATATAATTAAAGATTTTAGTTTCATTAATATTGATGAATTGTTTTTTGTAATTAGCAAAGAAGGGTTTAAACTATGATTTAAGATCAGGTCTGTATTTTTTGAGAGAAGGAATATAAAAGGTTTGTTGAAATTCTTGTTTGGGAATGTTAAGTAAGATCTTGATATTGTATTTTTCATTATTTTGTATTTTAAATAAAGGTTGATTAATAGCATCTTTACTAATAAAGTAGTAAAGTAAAAAATGTATTGGTAGAATGTTGACTGTTTTGAAGAATTTAGCAAGATTAATTGTTTGATATTTATTCTGTAAATAAAGATAAATTCTTGCCAGATTAATTGCCACTTGAAAGTGGTTTTGTAAAGTATAGAGAGGAATTGATTTGTATAGGGAAAATATTTTAGTGTAATTAAGTTTAGTAAAAAGAGTTGTAGTAAATTTGTAAAGAAGCATTTTAAGGGTTGAGTATAAAATGTCGAAGAGTATGGTAATTGAGTTGTTAATAGTAGGGTTATATTGATAAATAATATTTGTAAGAAACTTAGGTTGTGCACTGGCAAGGGTTTTAATAAAATATTTAAAACTCTATTTAGATGCTTGTTCAGATTTAGTTACAGGTTTGGTGATTTTTCCTGATATGAAGTTGATAAGATGAGGTTTAAGAAAATTAAAAATTTGTTGAGATTATGGTGTAATGAAGTTAGTAAATAGTTCTATTTCAGTTATAATTAGATATTTTTGGGTCCAGTCAAAAAGATTTTCTTTTGTTTGTTGTAGAATTTTTATTTTTTGCTAAATAGATCGTTTTTTCTTAAGGAGTTGAAGAAATTCTTTAAAGATTTGGATTTTTTTTCCTTTTTTAATAAGAGCAAATTTAGTAGTGAAGAAAGCTGATCATTGTTGTTGGTTGAGAAATTTAGTTTGAATTAATGGTTTTAACTTAAGGTTAAAAATACAGCTAGGATAAGTAGGATATCCACATAGGATTTTAGCAGTAAGATCGAAAGAATGCTTGTTATTAGTTAGAAAAACACATGAAATATTTGATTTGTGACAGATAATGCAAATATGAGTATGTTGTATATGAGCTTTAATAGCTACAGTATTAGGTGCAAGATCTGTAACAGTTGAAGAAGTAGCAACAGATGAGTTATCATAGTTGAATGGAAATAGAAAGATTTTGCTTATAAAGGATTGAGGGATAGTATCTTTGGTTTTTTTGAATTGGTTTAGGATTATATTCATAGAAGTAGCAGTATCAGAAGTTGGAGGAGGTATTGCAGATCTTGAAGGAAGTTGGTAATGACGAGATGTAAACAGAGTATGATAAGTTTTGCAAAAACATTGGACGACAGTAGGTTGATGAGGTGCTTTAAAATAGTGAATTTTGTTTTTTTTATTGCATTTGGTTAGGTGCATAGCAAATTGAATAGTTTAATTTGTTGTAGATTATTTTCTTTAGCCATGGCACCAAAGCAGTTACTATATTTAGTCAAAAAGTAATCTAAATCATATTGATCTGGATTTTGATTAATTAATGTAAGCATGGTTGCTTTAAAAATAAAACCAGATTTGATATTGGGATTCTTGAGTCCAGTAGGATTTCAATGATATAGGGTGTGACAAATAAGAGTGAGTAACAAATAAGGGATATGATAAGTAAGGGATATGACAATTAGAGAGATGTGACAAACACAGGATGTGACAAATAGAAGGGTATTACAAAAAGTATGTGACACTTTGCAAATCTATTTGTAAGTCAAGATTTACGTTAAACAAAAAGTTATGTAAAATTGTAAAAGTACAAATTTGTAATTAATAAATATATAATATTGATTAGTAATCCTGTTTTGGGTGAGTTTGGATGAGGTAGACCAGAGGCAGCCTCCAAAAAATATAAAAAAATTTGCAAAAAATAAAAAGAAATTTTACAAAAGAGTTTAAGTGTATTTTGCCAATAAGTTGATCAGTTTTAGGCCGTTTTTGATAAATTTTATTTCAAAATGAAGCTATGAATGAACTCTTTCTTTTTGTTCTAAGATACAAAAGTTGTTTAATTAGTAAAATTTTAAGATAACTTGAATAGAAGTGTTTTTATATTTAATAAAAATATCTCAGTGAATAAGAGGTCCAGAGATATATAACTAGGCTGCCTAAGTGTAAACTTATGTCAGGAACAACTTTACTTAGGCGTTCAAAGGTAGTTTACTTAATAAAATATTGAATAATAGTCAAATGTTTGCAGCAGAATTTGGTACAAATGATCATCAGAAAGAGTTAATGATTTGCATCTACTTAAATAACAATTATAAAAGCTTTACTTTACTATATTGTTTTGAAATTATGTAATTGAATGCTATTTTAAAATAGAAAACTAATAATTAATTTTGACAAATACAACTGATAAATTTTTTTTAAATCATTAAAATTAATTCTTAGTTATCTCATAACAATACAGTAATGTATAGGTAAAAATAAAATCTGTACTAGGTTTATGATCATATGATAAAGATTATATGAAATTCATTAAACTTATACATATGACAATCTGTGTAATATACATTTTAGAAATATTCAAATATAGTATATGTATTGTATTAGACTTTATATTAATTATCAAATAATATAATTCTCAGATAATGCACTTTTGGCAAAAAGTCCTGAGCGCACTAAGTTATAAAGTTAGTGTCTTGTAAGATTTTATTGCATAAACATGATATAAAGATTAAGGAATTATATAAAGTAAATTGTAAGCTATCTAACTGCAGTAATTTTATTTAATATTCAATAAAAAAGATCAATAAAAATATTTATTAAAGCAGAATAAACTTTCTAAGTCCTAGAGAGCTAGAAATATTTTCATTCATATTTAGTTAATAATTGTAATTAGTATAACATTCTTAAAGTCACTCTGGTCTATAAATTATAGTGTTATGGCTTAATAGTGATATAGTATTTTATATTGTAGCATTGTTACATTACAATTTGGCAATATGATTTTTTATAAAGCAAGCTTATCACAATAATAGTGTAAAGGTATAATGAATAAACAGAAGTTAGTCCAAACAAGAATTTATTTATAAAATAGAATATTTGCCTTAATATTAATAAAAATCTAAATATTCATAAAAATTTACCTGTTAATTGAAAAAATAATGTATATTAGTTATTCTATATTTTTTAATAATAGTAAAGATTATAATATACAATCTAACTATTAAAAGAAATTCCTTTGATTATATTTACAATCATCAACATCTTTATTTCCACTTGTCTACTCTTGTTTGTATATCTGATATCAAGCTTTAGTATTATATTAGTCACAATTTATACAACTTCTATTATGTTTATCTTCAACACCATTGTATATTTATTTGTTATCACACTTTTAATTCATAAACTTTAAAATTATTATTAATCATATATAAACTTACTATATATAAATATTAAACATTTTATCTTACTTTTAATATCAATTAAATTTCAAACCTTATAAGATCCCATAGAATGATGTAATGAGTTTGCATATTGATTACCTAAATTGACATAACTAAATTTTTTGTTACTTTAGATATGATGTTGATCGGCCAAAAAAAGCAACTAAAAACTCATATTAAATCATAATTACTACATTTTTTTAAAACATTATACAATATCATATATATTATATTTAACTCATAATTATATCATAAATTTTTTTTTACTATACTTAAGGATTTTTTTAAAAAAATAACTATTCATTAGTAATACCTTTTTCATGCACAATAGATGTTAAAACTGAACTTAGTTTGAGAGGTCTTTCTCTAAAATTTTCTTGTAAAAAATAGAGCTAGACTTAATATTAAACACAAATAAAACAAATACTTCCAATATTGAAACATTATATAATCTTAATATTACACAAACATGTTTTAATATTTTACAAAATGCTTTATCTCAAAACTACAATTATATTATCAATTCATTTAAAGCAGTTCAGGCTCATAATTTTTTGGGTGCACATACCGAACTATTTGAGGCAAAATTTTGTATAAATATTTGTACAATTGATGATGCCAATACTTGGCTTGATGAGTTTATGAATTTGCACAAAGTGACTATGCGAGAATCTCAGAGATGAATTATTAAAGATGTATGTTTTTTTTTTTCTAAACACTTCTATTGCATATATAGTCATATGGTAAAACTGAAACAGATGAAAAAAAATAACTTAAATATTGAAACTGAATATGAAAAAAAAGCAATTGGTACATATAAGCAAGATACAAATTGTCTAGCGACACTCAATATACAATTAAAAAACAAATTTGATACTCATTCATATATAGTGATTTTGTTCTTTTACCATAATCATCCTCTTATATTAAGCTATATTTTGAGCTTTCGTTTATATCTAGTAAAATAAAAGAAGCATTCTTTAAGCTTTTCCATGTCAGACATAGTCCTGCAACAGCATATTATACTTATCTAGAGGAGATGCAGTTAAAGTATAAAAATGATAAAGAGGTTTTAGCAGATAGTGTGATTTGTCCAAATAAACAAGCTATTTACTACCTTCATCAAATGTTTCTTAATAAGTCTGTTGGTGTAAAAAATGGAAAAGAGATGTTTAATCATTTGGCTAAAGAGGTTACAAAGTTTAATGATAGCAAAAAAGAAAGTGCCTAGATGCAACCTTATGTTGCTCCAACAGAGTCTAATCCTGGACAACCGTTTATTTTAATTATTTTAACAGATTTAATGAAACATTGCCATACTTTACAACAAGTTAGTGAACTGGTGTATATGGATACAACTGCTGGTCTTGATGCCCTTAACACACCATTAACTATTATCTCAACAAGCACACCAGTTGGTGGCTTACTCCTTGCTGTAATACTCACGTTAGATGAAACAGCACAAACATTTACAAGAGCTTTGAATGTATTGAAGAATATAATGCCATCAGAAGCATTTGGTGTACATAGGTCTACAATTGGGCTGCAAATTATTATGACTGATGATTGTGCTATGAAAGAAAGGCATTAAGCCATACTTGGGAAAAGGCAACTTTGTTGTTATGTGTTTTTCATTTTCTGCAGGCTGCATAAAGGTGGTTATGGGATGTAAAACATAGCATCTATATGGCTGATTGTGTTAACCTTATTGAATGTTTAAAAAGGATTGTTTTGCAAAGACTAGAATCATATTAGAGAAAGAATATACAGCAATTGTAACAAATAAGGCATACCTTAAATATTCACAATTTCAAAAGTATTTTGAAGTTGCATAGAATAAACACAAAGAGTAGGCTATTGTATTTCATCAAAACTTATCAATTCGAAACAATAACATGAATAATTTTGCAGAAGCAGGAATTCGAATAATTAAGGATATTGTTTTTGGGCAAATACAGATGTTTAATATAGTACAAATTTTTTATTTCATTATTATCAAAATGAATCTTTATTATATTTGTAAATTACTTTCTGTAGCACACAAAAAATTGGATGGATTTTTTTACTCTATTTTCGACTCTCAGACTGGAAAATTGGATTAAGTGAAGATATTGAAGTGGTAAATTCTGATTTAATGATTTTTAAACATAGAAGCAGCAAAAATAGAGATATATAGTACCTGGTTGATATGTGACTTGGGATTTGTGAATATAGCCTGACAGGAGCTCCATATAAGCATTAGTCTTCAATTGCAATCCATTATAACATTTGTGGTCTGAATCAGATACCCATGATGTTAGTAAGTAGTTGACATTATTATGCTTATCTGGTGTTGAGTGAGAAATGCAAAGAGCTTAACTTTTATACAAACCTTCATCAAGCACAATATGAACAAGATTGTATACACACAACAGCAGAACCTATAATGAAAATTAACAATAATTTGGTTAATATTAGTTATAAAAATGGTTGTGATTATATGAATAATGAAAGTAAACTTCCCAAATTCATTTCTGTGCTCTTAAGAATAGTGAAAATAATATTAGTAATTATGATATAAGTAAAAAAAATTGTAATACTGATCATCAGTCAGCTATAAATAAATTATACTGGTTTAGTAATGATTTGAAAAATCTTCTCAAGAAAGATGACCCTGCATTAGAAAAAAATGTATGTAAATTTGTTAAGATTTACAAGAAGCATCATTCTATACAAAATACTCATGTTTGCCTGGCAGTAGCTTCTTTCTTTGAAACATGTGATTGGAATACAAGTTGAGTTAATAATAATAGGTATCAACATAAGGGAAAAAGGATTAAAATGCAAGTTGTTGCAATCTCTAGACATAAGAAAGGATTAACCCATGAGCTCAAGAAAATTCCACAAAGAAGGCCAAAGAACAAGGAAAATAATACATATGAAACTAAATAGCAAGAAGAGCCAAGCCATTTCATTATGCCTGCATGATCAAAAAAGCTAAATAAAAAACATTTACATGATTTAAATTAAGCTTTGAAAAAAATCAAGCTGAATGAATATTAAGTAATTGCTGGTTAAAAAATATCTCTCTTGGAAAAGCTTAAATAAAATGTAGTTAATCTATTTGCAATAATTAACTAATTGCTTCTTATGTAATGAATTTTAATTTTTTAACCACTTATATAAGTTATATGTTTTTTACTTTAAAAAAAATAAAAAACATAAAAATATTATAGCAAATCAGTAAAATTAAACTTATTTGTTATAGGTTTGTTGAAATGTGAAAGCTATTACAAATTTAACAAATAGTTCTAACTATATAAAGTCTAAATTTCATTAATTTGTGAAGATGTTATAGATATAAAAAACAATTAATTAATTTATATTTAACCAAATGATGTGACCCAAATGATATTTGCACACTATTTTTTTAACTAAATTATTAACTTACAAATTTAAATGATAATACAGTATAGTTAAATTTAGTATATAACAGAAACTCACCCGCATATTTAATATATTGTATACTATAATATCTCTTACATTATATTAGGTTTAAAATGTTAAGAAGTGCAAGAAATATAATATGCTATTTTGAAAAGAATATAATAATCGATAATCTTAAAAAGAGATCCTGATTTACTGATATGTATATATGTGTATAAGTTCAATGAATTTTGTATGATCTTTATCATGTGACCATAAACCAAGCACAGATTTTATTTTTGCAGTGTACAGAATAATAATAATTATAAAGAATTAGTAAAAGCATAAAAAATAAACTTTAAAAAATTTAAAACTCAATTTTTTGGAAATCATAAGGTTAGAGATCATATGACTATGCTTTTGATTGTTGGTAACACTAGGACTTTTGATGTAGTAATATAAATCAATTCTAAAAATCATAATTAATAACTGAATTTCTAGAATTGATTTTAGTATTGATGATTAAATATTCAATATATGTTTTGCTTATAATTTTGTTCTAAAAGCTAGTACTAACCTATCTTTTAATTATTAATTCATTAAGATTATATAAATACTACAGTATTTTTATAACATTATAGCTTAAGATACCTAATTGTTTCATATATACTGTGTATAGCCATTTCTAGTAATAAACAAAAATTATATATAAATTGCAATTTAATACTCAATACTATATATTACTGTAATTTTAGCAGCATATATATTACAAGATGCTTATAGTGCTTTGCAATAAAGTGTGACACTGTGATTTTTGTGATGATAGTAGTTGGAAATTTTAAAGATTTAGATTTTATATTAATTATATACTTTAATAAACAATTGTATATATTGTTTAAAATTTATAAAATTGATAGAGAATCAAAAAATCTTATAAAATTACTGATTTTTTACAATTTTGCATAACATTATAATTTGCAGATGTTATACTTTATTGCAAAGCACTATAAGTCAAGCTATATGTTTCCATACCCTCTACAGTTAAGGTCAATGGTTCAAGTCTGGTTGAAGACAAAATTGAAAGATTTTTGCTTCTGTAACCTAATAAGAAACCTGTAATTAAATATAAAGCTCTGTAGTTAAGTCCAAATGCAGTACAATAATAGAAATAGGAATTCCCAAAAGGAGACCCAATCATGGAATGCAGCACTATGCATAACAAAAAATTGTTACAGAAAATTACAATTATAGAAAGATTGTGCATTTAAGTCCTTTAGGCTAAGGCAGCACCAACATTCTTATATCTTTTAATATAGGCAGTACCAACATTCTTGCACTCAACTTGTGTGGTACTTGTTTGGAAGGATAATTAACAGATTGTGCAAATAAGTCTTAATTAGAATTCAAGAAGAGGATTTGATTGAAAAAGTATTATAAAAGTAACCAAAACTGAAATGGTAAGAGAAGCAATGAATATAAGGACAGGCTATGATAAAGAATTAGTCTAACCAAAAATTGAAATCACCTCTGGCACAGCTGAATAATCTAATTATAGAAGAGAAAATCTTGAAGGTTGGTGTATAACTTCCTTTGCAATGTAAAGTATCAAATCAGGTTCTTGGACATATCTATATAGAAGTCTATAATGAACAAAACTGAAATTAACCAACCAATATAAAATAAGATCTGCAAAGTAGTATGGCATCACTGAGTTTAGTGTAACTTCCTGGAGCATAACCAAAATTATTTTGCAAGTATTATCGAATAAGCTGGAAGCTTGCAATATATAGTAATATATTATTACTAGAGTTGAAAAAACTTCTTAAATATAACCAGAATTGTTCTGTTTGTAAGTGTAACAAGTTTTAGTCCTTACAATAAAAGGAAGCACCATGTTGAAGGTTAAATGCTGCATCAAGTTACTATATGCCATTAGGACCTGAGATATTTGCAAAAATAGTAATGGAGACTTGGCTTGAGATATAGATTAGTCAAAAAGACCAATGGCAGTAGCAGATCTGACTTGAGATACAGGTTCATTGCAGATCCTGGACCATTGTCAAAACACCTTAAGAGAATCAATAACAGGCATACCTAAGATGAAAAAATCATACAGATCAAACATACTTGAGTAAAACCAATTTGAGAGTAGTATAGTGACAAAAAGGTAAGAAATATGTAGAACAAGGTAATACTAGATATAGTTAGATTAAGAGATAAAAGAAACAAGACCAGGTAAAACATATGAGTAGGACATATGAATATGATTTATAGAAGACAATACCTCTGGCATTTAGGATACTGTATTAAGTTTAGTAGATATTTTTGTCTGTGTAATAGTTTAATAGTATGCTCTGATCACAAATAGTTGTTAAGATAACTGCATGCAGGCATGCATTAGATATGCACTTAGGTGCTATAAGGGAAACTGAGTAAAGTTAGTAGTATAAAAATTAGATAGTATATAGTACTAGTAATAATCAATCATAAAAAATATAACTGTAAATTTATACTATATCAAATTAAAGCTAATAAACCAACTGGCATTGTTGCCAAAGTTTAAACAAAAAATTTAAAATATAAATAGATAATTAAGATATCATAATGTTAAATTTATTTATATATAATTAGATTCAAATGTAAATATAAATCTAAATATATTAGTAAATCTGAATATATAATTAATCTAAATTAATTTAATTTATATTTGTAAAAAAAATTATATTCAGATATAAATATAAATACAGATTTTAATTCTAAATATACTCATGAAAATAGTAAAAGCAGAATCAATTCTGTACAATCAAGATTATAGAAACAAATGTGATTTCAAAATACTTTCTAAATATAAAAATAATAAATCAATATTACAAAAGGTAATTGTGCTTTTAAATAACCTTTTATAAATAGTAATTTTAATAGCATAAAAAATACAAAATGTATAAAAATTGATTTAAAAAAAGTATAATCACATTCAGATTGCTTTAGCAGATCTTAGTTAGATACTTATCCTAAAAGAATCTGCTATTTTCATATCTGTATTAGGCTATATAAACTCAAATTTAACTATCTATAATAATTTTAGCATAATATTAATTGCTATTTTCAGATGTATTTTTTATTCTGTTTTTTTAAGCATAAAATTATAACTAATATTACTGTATTTATTAATAAGTTTATTAAACTTAACTCTTGTATATCAGATTAGATAATTTTAATATTAAAATGCATGTGATAATATTTTGATAATCTTGAAAATCTTACTTAAATAAAATGCTAAAATTAATTTAAAACTATTTTTATATTGAATCTGTTTTATTTTACTAACAATCAATTGACTAAAAGTATGATTTACTAATAATTATTTTATAAATTACACTAATTGAACTTTAATTATAGACTTAACTCTAATAATAATAATCAAAATTACTTTATAATAAAATAAATGTTTGTAAATCATATTATCAATAAAATAAACTTGTTGGTAAATTAGTTATTAGTAAATTGTACTATTAATAAAGTAATTGTTACTAAATAAACAAAACCTTTTTACATGTGAATAGTTTAATATTGCATTCTAATATATTATTTTATCTTATGTTTTTATTTATTTTTGTATTAAAATTATTAAAGTAATATTAAACTAAATTTAAATATTATAAATTCTTGATCTTGAAAAAAGTATAAAATATTATGTTTTTGTCCTTGTAATTTTTTTTAAATTTTTAAACTTTTATCTTAATTTTATTGTTACCAATTCTTTTAATAAAGCCTTATTAAATTCTTTTTAATATATTATAATTAATATTATTATTCTTTATTAAATTCTAAAAAATATAATCTTTATACTATAATTATTATTATTTTTATTAAGAGATATTATTTATTTATCTTATATAATTTATTTATTCTATTTTATATATTTAATTTTATTTTCTTATTTATTTATTATTTATTGTTTAAAAATGTCTATTAGTTCAAATAATTTAAATAATATTTCTGAAGAATATAGTAATAAAGAAAGTTTATAAATGCAACTTGATAATGATATTTATATTAGTGATTTAGATAATAATAATATTAAAATTGAACTAAAAAAAGAAATCATACAAAATTTACATAATTTAAGTTTTGAAGAAGCAGTTACAATAAATGAAGAAAATTTAAATAAAATTTAGAATTAGCTCAGAAAATTAAATTTTTTAGTAAAGTTAAATCAGATGTTTGGAAATATATAAATAAAAAAACTTAAAAATGTTCAAAATGTTCTAAAATATTTATTTTAGCTATAGCAACTACTTCTATTCATAGTTATTTACAACAACAACATAATTGTTATTTTTTTTTATTTTTTTTTTTAAGAGTAAGGCCTGGCCTCAGTCTTTATTGAACAATTTGATATTATATTAATAAAAATGAGTTATATAAATTATTACATGGACCTATAGCTAGGACTAATTTATCCTCAGCCTAAAATTTTACTAGAGTAAGCTGTTAGACCTCTTCTAGGTTTAGTGTTGCAATGTAAGATGTAGATATGTTAGTAGTAGAAAAGATAGTTGTTCATTTTTTATATTTTGTTGTGGCTACTTGGTCTGTAGCTGGGTGTTCTGAAGTTGTAATTGTGAGTATATTTGTTAGTAGGACATTTTGATGCATAGCTTTGCATTTTTCTGTTCATATTTGTTTGTAAATATTATTTGATATTTTATAAAATAGAATAACAAGCATGTTCAAATTAATATTGCAGGTTGCAGGTGGGTTGTTTGGAATTAATTCTTGCAATCTAAGAAGATTATGTGTGTTGTTTGATGTTTGAAAGAGTTGTTGTAATAAGGTTGGTATATTTTATAGTTCTATTTTGTTTTTAGTAAGGAATTTAGAGGTAGTTTGTTGAATTACTTGATCTAAAGATATGGAATTTGCTGTACATTTAAGCCAGTAAAAGTTGTTTTTAATATGCATAGAGCAATGATTGCATGTAGGATTGGTATATATTTTAGATTTTCTGTAATATAGGTTTAATAGAATTGGTAGCTCATCAAGTAGAAATTTAATTTTGAAACTTTTTAATTGTGAGTATTTGGGATGAGTAGTGCAGATGTTAGGTTTGTTGTTATAGTTAAGAAATTTGTGTGTTGAGTCCCAGTTGGTATCTTTACAAATATCATTTCAATGTTTAGTTCCATTGAGAGCATGCCATTTTGCTGTATTTGTTGCATTTTGCAAGTATCTAATGAAATAACAGATTTTGTTTTCAATTAGTGTATTGTTTCAGATAAGGTAAAAATTGTTATTGTCAAGTGTGTGAGGTTGAATGTGCAGTTTGTATTGTTGTATATTAGTAGACAGATGAGTTGTTCTATTATATAGAGAGTAGTTGTCAGGATTTTTAATGTAAATATCTTTAATTTTGGTACCTTTGTAAGCAATTATAGTCTGTAGTAGTAGTTTGAGTAACCAATGGTTGTACTTTTGAAGGGTAAGAGTAGAATTTGGTGTTGGTGCAAGAAGGAAGTTAATGTAGTTAATTGTTGGTTTGTGAGTCATATGAACTGTTATTTGACAATTCTATAAAGCTATCATTAGAATTGTTATAATTCCAATAAGGTATGCATGTGTTGTAGAAGGCCAATATGTGATTTAGGATAAGAATATTATATTAGTTGGTGTAAGAGTCCAGGCAAATTGAGCCTGTGTTTGTGGTATATTTGCTTGAGTTATAGTTGCATGAAGATATAGTTGGAGTTTTTTGGCCTGTAAGTTAATTGTTGTGAGGTGAGATAGTCGTGTAATAGCAGTGCTTGGTAGGAATATTTGGTATAACAAATTGTTTCAAGTTGTTGAGATGGTAGGTAATTGTGAGTTTTGCTGAGTAACTAAGGTAGTAGATAAGTGTTGAGGTGAGGTTTTCTTTTTTAGCTGTAAAGAAAACTGTATGTTAAGTTTATGATGATGCTGTATTAGGTTATTCATATCTGTTTGAAGAACCTTGGAGCTAGATACTTTAATCACAATAAACTAGAATGTAGTAAGTGTGATTATGCATTGCTAGCTAGTATTGGCAGCACAGGTATGTTTGCATTAGAGGCATTTAGTAAGTGGTGCTTTGTGCTATAGTTCAGGTGGTGGCATTCGATAATGTTTGATGTATATTGTATTATTTGTATTAGATGTATTTGTATTTTTTCTATAATTGATATGCTTTTAATTTTGCTAAGCATCCAGACACTTCTCTTTAGTGCTATAGAGTTTGTGATAAATGGGTTAGGAGTGATGGTGGAAATATATGATGTAGTAGTTGCATAAAAGATATGTTGAAGTTCCTAAAACCACTTAGAAATTCTTCCTCTTGGTATTTTTTATGTTTTGTATATGTTACACTGCCATGAAAGAAGCTGTGTTCAATATCAAAGATGTTTGTTTTGTTGGTTAGTGACTTGATTTGTGTTGATTTAGTACAGTGTTTAATTAATATATCAATAAAGGTGCCTTTATATCTAGTTGGTATTGGCCAGAGATTAGAGAGGTTTTGGATGTTAATTTCAAGTTGGTGTGCAGTTTTGATAGTTTGGGCTATAAGTGTATTATGAAACTTTGTAGATAGTATATAATTTGGAGAATATAAAATATTATTAGATGAAAGTGTTGCTTGTTGAAGATGTTGTAATAGGATTTTGATTGATGGGACTGTTAGTAGATTGTTTAGTTGTGTATGAAGAGAAGTGATATGGTTCTGTGCTTGAATGTCTGTTAAGCTATGTAGGTTGTATATTTGGTAATAAAATATAGTAGAGTTGGGTATTGTTGAGACCAGTCCAGCTTTGTGTTTTGCAATTTGTGTATATGAGTTAGTAATACTTTAGGTGTTAGATTGGTAAACAAATATGTTTAGAGTTCTGTATAAAGAGCGAGGTATAATAATATATATTATTTGTTTTTCTGTGATCTTTTTGTTTTTTATAATACTGATAAGGTTGGTGGCCTCAGCAGTAATCTGATTATGTATATGTTTGTAATGACTAAGTAATGTAAACCAGCAGCCTAGATAGTGAAAGTATCTTTTAACAAGATAATATGTATGATAATATTGGCAAAGTTGATTGTTGGGTTTAGATCCTTGGTCTGGTTTGTTGCAAAGATTGATTTAGTAGAATTGACTGTGATGTTGGCCATGTTATAGAAGGACTTAGCAGTATTAACAATTTGTTAGAGGGTGTATTTGTTAGGAGCCAGCCATAGTGTATCATCCATGTAGGCTAGTACTGATGTATGATATGTTAGGTGTTGTTTGTTAGATACAAGTGTTATTGATATATTATATCCTTGAAATTTAGAATGAATATAAGTTATTAGAGAGTTGTAGTATATGCACCAGAGAAGTGGTGTAATTGTTTCTCCTTGGTCTATGTCATCTTGTATATGATAACTAGATGTAAGACCAAAGTTTGTGATAACTGAGTTGTATAGTTGTTGTGTATGTTAATTATGAGTTGTTGTATGTTAATAGGAATTTTTAATCGAGTTACAGCATGTTAAGGAGTGGAATGTGCACAGAGTCATATGCCTTGCTTATGTTCTAAGCCAAGAGCCATATTTCTTTGGTTTGTACTTGTACTTCTTGTAGTATATTGGTAAGGATTTGTATAGGTTATATTGTAGAAGAATAAGGCAGAGCAACAAAGTTGTGTGGATCTAAAATAGGATATTTAGACATTATTTTGCTAAGTCGGTTAGTAATAATTTTTGTAAAAATTTTTGAGTATGTTCAAGAAATGTTATAGGCCTGGTATAATTGAGTTGACCTGTAAAGGTTGGTTTTTTTAATATAGGATATATTTGCTTTGTTTCCAAGTAGTAGAGATGTTTGCAATATTTAAGCATAAGTTGAATAGAATTGTTAAGAGTTTAGTAATGTGAGGATGAGTATGCTTAAGCATTTCATTAGGTGAAGCATTTATTGTATTGATTATTTCTTGTTGAGTTATTGGATCTGTTAATGTGTTATACCATGCTAGAAGTATATTTGTTT
>CAJVQA010006402.1:0-14938 GCA_910591915.1 Cetraspora pellucida | reverse complement strand
TAAATAATATGTACTACAGATAAAAATGTATTTAGATATTAATAATCAATAAAGAAATCAAGGCAAGACCTCACTTTAAAAAAAAAAAAAAAAAAAAAAATCAATTTATAGCAAAACTGAAAGAAATACCAAAAGGAATTTTTGAATTAATTCTACTACAAGAACTTAAAGTTAAAAAAGCAATGCCAGTATACATTCTACCAAATAAATAAAGAAGACAAAGAAATTATACAATAGTATCATTCAGAAACCAAGCAGACTTAGATATAACAACCAAGAAAAAAGTCTGGTATAATGAAATCTTAATGTTCTGAAAGGTCAAAACAAAAAAGGTAGATGAAAAGCTTGATGAGAGTAATAGTAAATACAAAAAATATAAAGAAAAGAAGCAATAGAAAATACTGATTTAGAGAAAAAATATATAAGCATAGAAGAGCTCACAATCTAAAACAAATATAACATGAAGTTAAGAAACAGAAAAGATAAATAAAAAAACAAAAGTGATTAAAACAAAAGAAAAGATAAAAAGGACTTTAATGCTATTATCAAAAACAAGAAAAATCAAAAGAATAAACTAAAAACACAAAAGAAATATAGAAACAAGCAATAAACATAAAGGACTTACTAGCCCAAATACTAGAAAGACTAAAAAGATTAAAGATAGCAAAAGAGAGGGCATAGAAGACCCAACTCAATCACTTCTAAAGGTGTCACAGTTGAACAAATAAAAATAGATAAAAAATTCAAAAATTTTCTGCAAAGAGAAAGAAAAGTATTTGAAAAAAGAACATCTCCTCATCAAAAAGAAAAAAAAAACAGAAAAAGAAAGAAAAGGCAGTCAATATTGAAATATCACAAAACTAATTAAAAGAAAAGTAAAAAAAAAAGAAAAAAGAGATAAGAATTGTATATTATAATATTAATGAATTAAAAACCAAAGATTGAAAGCTTAAAAATCTGCTTAACTAGACAGAAGA
This sequence comes from Cetraspora pellucida, assembly GCA_910591915.1. Classification (NCBI taxonomy): domain Eukaryota; kingdom Fungi; phylum Glomeromycota; class Glomeromycetes; order Diversisporales; family Gigasporaceae; genus Cetraspora; species Cetraspora pellucida. The sequence goes on along the minus strand of CAJVQA010006402.1, from coordinate 13,961 downwards.
AAAAGGAATTACAATATTGGAGATTACAGAAACAAATCTTGCAGAAAGAAAAGAAAAATTTCTAGTATACAAAATAATAGACAGATATATTAAATATTGGAATAGTGCAACAGAAGATAAGAAAAAAGATTCAGATATAGGAACTTGATAGAAAAACAATAAGTAAAACATGTAGATACTGTCAAAAAGATAAATAAATATATAATAAAAATTATATTATACTTTAAACAAATAGAGTTAATAGTAATAAGAATCTATATATCATCAAGTAACAAAGAAGTAAAAAGAAGCATTTAACAAAAAATAGTAGAAATTGTTATGAAGAAATATAGACAAACACAAATAGTAATTATGAAAAACTTCAATCACATAGTGAACAATATTTTAGATAAACAGAACCTACAAGTTACAAGTTATAAAAGATTGCCAATATTTAGTTGAATAAAAAGACAAAATTTCTATAATACATATAGAGAAATACATCTAACTGAACAAAGATACATATGGTTAAACTCAGAAATATTAATAAGAATTAACTATATATAGGTATTAAAAAGACTAGCTTTAGACTTACAAAAAACAGAAATTGAAGACATAAAAAAAATTATTAAAAGTAACCATAAGATAGTAATAGTAGAAATATGAATAAAACATATATTAGTAAAAATAGCAAGACAAAAATCAAAAGAAAAAGCCAATCAAGAACAATATATTTCTATAACAAGACAAAAGAAAAAAAATAAAAGAGTTATATATAAGAGTTACAAAAGTGATTAGAGATAAAAAAAGCTTTAAAAAACATACAAAAAGGAAAATGAAAAGAGAAAAAAAATACAAAAAATTAACAATATATAGAATATAATAGAAGAAGCAATCATAACAATAGCAAACAAACACATATTTAAAAAAAAAGTTTACAATACAATAATGAACAAAAGACATAGTCAAGAAGATCAACAAGAAAAAATCATTATAGAATTTCAAAAACTAGTCAAATATGTAAAGATAAAAAAAGAGCAAAAAGTTGCAAAAGTAGATAAAGTAAAATAAATAGAAAACTCAAGATATTAGACAAGAAAATTAGTACAAAATTACTAAAAATTCAAAAACAATAGTCTGATGCTTGGATAGAGGACATAAAAAGATGGCAGAAAATTCTTTAGAAGAAAAAGAAGAAAGAATAAGAACAAAAACAAAAAAGACAAATTGAAGACAACATAGACAAAAGATATAAAATAATCAAAACTGAACAAGAATAAATAATAGCCAGTCTTTTAAACAAATCATACAAAAAAGTAATACTTAACAGAATAATCAAACAAACAAAAAAAGAAACTAAACTAGTAACAAAATTAGAACTAATCAAAAAAGCAACAGTAGAACATTACAAAAGACAATTTAGAAGAAAAAATATGAAATTAGAAGAAATATTAAAAGCTAAAAAAAAATATATAAACTATAAGATCATATTAAAGAAAAATAGTATGAGAAATCAAAAAGAAAATTAAAGAAAAAGAATAGGAAGAAATAATTAAAAAACTTAAAACAGGAATAGTCTTAAGAATATCAGAAATAAGTTATACTTTAATTAAATAAGCAGAAAAGAAAATACAAGAGGTTTTTAGAGCTTACACAAACTTGTGCTTAGAAGTAGAAGAGATACTGATAAAATGAAACATAATACAAGTATATCCAATATTAAAAGACATTAAATAGAGATACAGTTTGAATAATATTTAACCAATAGCACTAATCAAAATATTTAGAAAGGTGGTAATAAAGTCAATAACAAAAAGACTTAGTAAAATATTTGCTAAAAAAGAAATAGTTAAAGGACCAAACTATGTAGGCCTATCAGGAAACTTGATAAAACAACCAGTATATGTTCTAAATATAATAATAGAAGAGACAAGAGAAAAAAACAAAGAGCTATAAATATTTCTGTAAAATATAAAAAAGATATTTAATTCAGTTTTATTTAAATGTCTTGAGCTAGCTTTACAGAGAATCAAAATACTCAGGATAACAATCAAGTATATCTTAAACCTCTTTTATAAAAGGTAATTTAAAATAATTATAACTTATAGCTTAATAGAAGAATTAATAGTAGAAGATAGAATAAATCAAGATAAAGTGATATTATTACTAATATAATGACTATTTTATAATCTATTACTAGAAAAGATACAGAAATATAAAAGATTAGATTATATAATAAAATAAGAGATTAAAGAAGAAATACAGTATAACAATGTTACAAGCTACCACCAAGTAGCAATTGCATATACAAATAATACAACATAGATTGCAAATAATAAAGAACAATTACTAGAGATCCTAAAGCTAACAGAAGAGTTTTTTAAAATAAATAATATAAAGATAAATAGATCTAAATTGAAACTGATAATAATAAATAGAAAAATTAAAAAAGAAAAAAAAGAAATAATCTTCAGAGAAAGCAAAATAATAAAAAAACTAAAAAACAAAATAGTTCATTCATTAGAAATCTGACTAAATAATAGAATGCAAGAAGTTTTAGTAAAAAAAAAAACAAAAGAGATAATAAGCCAAATAATAAGAGATCTTAAATACAAAAAAATGACAATAAGCTAGATCATATATATAAATAATATGATAATAATACTAAAATTAAGTTATATGTTGTAATTAATAAAGATATTAGAAAAAGAAATATATAAAATATATCAACTAATAATATATTTGACAAAACAAAAAAACAACTTACCAAAAATATATGTGAAGGACCAAGATAATGACAGTCAGACCCAACATACAGGGCAGACTATGGTATCCTCTGCAATTGTGAAAACTGAGTATATGGCAAGCATATCTATAGAAGGAAAATCTAATCTCTCAGACAACAATTCATCACATCCTTCTGAGAACCTCTTTTTAACAAACTCACACCTAATTACTCCAAAAAATCCTTATATACCAAATATCTTTATCAACACATCATCAAATCTAAACATTCTAAATAAGGATGATAAATTACCAACAGATGATCCAAATGATACTATTGACTTACCAACAACAAATACTATTAAAGGAAAATCTTATATCAAAATTCCCGATCTACTCCAATTATACAACCCCTCAACCTGCTTTAATAAATTTCTTGTATTGTATAACTTACAACTTTTACCCTTACCACAATCAATAGGCTCCTTTCTAAAATTTATTCAAAATGAATATCCAGAATACTTTTCAAAGCAATATATAAAAATTTCTATAAGTAAATCTAGCAATAATACACATGAAGCTTACATTTATCTTTCACAAGAAACTAACTCTCTACCAAACTCTACATATATCTCTTTTGAAAACCTTTTAAGCTATCAAAATATTTCACTTAAAACAAACTCCTCTCTAACAAAATTTAAAATACCATCCCTTCCAGAATGTCAAAGCCATCTCTCAACTACTAACTCTTTTACTTCAGAATTATCTATTACTACAACACAAACAAACAATAATATTTTACTTCTAGATAACCCCAATATAACAAAATCAATTAAAATATATTCACTTAATGTTAACAGTCTTCTAGATAGTTTTAAACAACTAAGCCTAATTGATTACATTTCAGAAAATCAAATAGATATATTTGGAATTTTTGAAACATATCTATCTATCAAAGAAGCAAAATTCTCAACTCTTACACAAAAACTTACAAACTATAAATGCTTTTGAACAGCTAGCAATGCTCATTAAGGTGCTGTAGGATTATTAATCTACAAATCACTCGTGAAACATATTAGAAAAATTCAAACTTATAAAAACTTTCGCTTAGAAATTGATATTTTTCTCAAAAATCTTCATATTAAACTAATTCAACTATATTTCCCAACTCAAGAAAAAAGACAACTTCGAAAAGAAATTCTCTTATATCTTACTCCTATCCTTAACAAAACTAACTACAAAATAATCCTAATAGGTGATCTAAATGGAGTTCCTAACCCCAAACTAGATAGATTACCACAAAAAAGCTCAAACATACCTGAACACTCTCTCTTAAAACTTCTCAAATCTCTTCAATTTTATGACACCTATAGACTCTTCTTTCCATCAACTCCTACATTCTCCTACATACACAATAGCAGTCATAGTAGAATTGATCAAATATAGACTAACATTCATATAACACTTTTAGACTATGCTAATATCTTACCTAACCCATTCACTCTAACTGACCACTCAATAATATCACTAGAACTTATACTTGACATATCTAAAATTAATACACAATACCATCAAATCAAAACTATTTACCAATAGAAATTTATCTAAAAAGAACAAATTAAAAACTACTAAAACCATACTAAACAAAATCTTAAACAACTTCTCACATCTATCAACAATATTACTCAAAACTCCGAACTCAATAATACATAGAATCAAATTAACAAAGCCATAACCAAAACAGCTCAAAAACATATTTTATTCAAAAGAATTAAACTAAATTCATATTATAATGAACAACAACTACCCAACCTCTCACCCTTATACAAACAACTTAAACAAGCAATTCTACTCAAAACAGGCCTAAACAAACCTAACTTTATACAAAATTATAACTCATATATTACTAAACATTCACAAAACACTCTACTACCTTCTTTACATTTAACATCAATGAATAACAACTTTGATTTTACTACTTTCTTAATCCTTCTCACAACTGAAATCAAAACCCTTAAAACTAAAATTCTCAAAGAAAAACAAGAAAATACTCTAAAGGAAATCCAAAACAAACTAGAAGAAAGAAACAATAATTTTTACCAAAATTCTAAAATATTCTTCTGAAATGCTTTAGAAAAACATAACAATAGCATTAATTTAGATCACCTTTTATCCAATAACACACTCACTACTCAACTAATAGAAATAAAACAAGCTTTACAATCCCACTTTCAAGATTATTTCAAAGAACTACCATATACTTTTATCCAACCAAATACAAAATTCTACGAACTTTATAAACCCTATCTAGAAAATGAACATCTCTTTGCAAATTTATTCTCAGAAATTACCCTAGAAGAATGGAACAAAGCAATACATGATCTTCCAAACCAAAAAGCCACTGGTCCTTCTGAAACTAACTACGAACACCTAAAATACTTAAATTCTAAAACCCAAAACATTATTCATCTTTTTCTAATCAAATGTCTCCTATTACAACAAATACTAACAATATGGAAAACATCTAACATATTTCTAATCCCAAAGAAATCTCAATGGGACTTCACCTTGGATTAAGTTAGACCTATTTTACTTATCGAACCTATTAAAAAATGCCTTACCAAAATCTTTACAACATGCCTTGACCTCATTATTAACCAACATCATCTACTAAGTGATCTCAACTTTGCAGCAACCAAAAACAGCTCTACTTACATTCCTATACAAATACTACTTAATACAATTGAACATTACAAAACTAACAACAAAAAAGCTTAGATACTCTTCCAAGATATGTTCAAAGCTTTTGACAAAATTAATATCAAACGGTTGCTGGATGCTTGCAAATGTATTGGTATTCCCTAATCAGGTTTAAACTTTATCGAATTTTTACACCAAGATAGGAAAGCTAGAATAATCACAGCCTATGGCCTTACTAATCCAATCACACTATACTCAGGCATCGAACAAGGAGAAACCTATTCTCCATTACTCTGGAAAATTTATTATAACTCTATTTTTAGCTATATAAACTCAAAATGCAATTCAAAACTTCTCAAAATCTCATCACAATCCCCTTTAGAAAAAATCTTCTCAATGGTATTAACACATATAACAATACTACTTCTTGCATTTATGGATGACACAGTTTGGCACTGTGAATCTAAAAATAATCTTCAAAATATTTTAAATGATATATCTGAACTCTATCAACTAAATAATATACAAGTTAATCCATCTAAATCAGACCTTATCCATATCACCTAACCAAAAAACACAACCTAACATCACATCAGATATTACACTTCTCACCTTCAATAACCAACCAATCATACCTAGAAAATCAAATAAAACAATCAGATATCTAGGAATTTTCCTTAATGGAAAAGGATCAACTAAACCAACGCTTGACAAAATTTTCGACAAAACCTTCCAATTTATCTATACTATCCAATACAAAAAACTTCTTCCTATACAAATATCTCGTTTATTTAATACTATCCTATTACCATTAATAGAGTATCTACTTCAAATATGCTCTTCTCTACAAAACAAACTTCAACAACTTTCAAATCTTCTAACAAAATGTACCAAACATATGCTCCATTTATCTATCAACACAAACAATGATATCCTTACCAATCCACAACTACTCAATACTTTAACATTTAAAAAACTTATGTTACAAACCTGTAGTAGTAATATAGAAAGATGCTTCAATACTAATAAACTCTTAAATCAAATCTCTATACATCATACCAAAGAATGGCTTTCTAAAATATGGAAATCCTCTTTAACTCAAAACACAATTCTAGAAAACTACAGGAAAACTACTAACTTTACTATAATATCTCAACTCTACTATCTATATAAAAATAATATCTTTATTAACAACTCTTACTTAAACCAATTAACAACTCACAAACAAACTAACCAACTAAATAATATTTATAACTTTATTTCTTCAAATAACTCGATGATTCTAAGCCTCAAAAACAACAAAATTCTCTTTCTTGAACAACTACTCATAGCGGATAATCTCAACTTACTTCCTTGGAAAAACATATATCTCAGAACCCTTAAATCTCCACAAGGCCCTATACCGAGATGGTTCAAAATACTTTCAAACCAAACCTCCACTCTTCCCATCTTACACACATGGTTTAATCTCCAACTTCAACCTATTAACCCCTTCTTAAATACACTCAATCTCATTATACCTCAATTTAATGGCCCTAAAAACACATGGACACTCTACATTTTATCTTCAAATTGGCTTATTGGAAAAATTACAAATACATCTAACTCTCAAATACTTTTCCAAAAATACCAAATTATCAATTCAAAAACTAACACAATTCACATCTCTTCAACATCTACAACATTTCAAATAAATTACAAACAAACTATCAATCTAAAATGCAAAACTCAAAAAAGACCACAACACTTTGAACTTAATATAAATATCCAAGAAATTCAAGCACTCCAAAACATTCATGCAGAGTTGTATAAACCTGCTCCACAGTCATTACCATCTCTTTTATTACCCTCTTTAGAAATCATTTTAATACAAAACACAATACCAAATTCTATCTACCAAAATCAACTCATAAACCTTCATTAAAAAATACTACTTCTCAATCCAACTAATCTACACTTTTATACTGATGCCTCTATACTCAATTCACAAACACATAACATATCTACCAGCATTGTCTGGATTCTTGAAAATGATACACAAATTAAATTCAATGCCTCCATACTTCACGCACCAAACTCTACATGAGCAGAACTCGCAGCACTCATTCCCTTGTTTTTTATTCTACCTACTAATTACCAAATTCACATTCATCTTAATAGTTTATCTACAATCCAAACTCTTACAAACTCAATACTCTACAACTACAACTTTCAAACCAAACAAAATAATTAGGACATCATTCACATTTTAAATTACCTAACCAAACTCAAAAATATTAATTATATTATCTATAAAGTTAAATCACATTCTAACAACACTTTACATAACATAGTTGATGCTTTGACTAAACAAGGTGCTGATAAAACCAAACTAAAACTTAATCTTAACTCCTTCTACCTACCTACCTTCTATACTTGGAAAGAAATACTAATCACATACAAACTACAGAAATTTTGTAGAAACCTATTCTCTATCCAAACTTTCAACAAACTTCTTCAACTCAAACTACTATGAGACCTTTCTATTTTAAACATTCAACTACTTACTGAAATTATTAACTCCTAAAACTCTAACCTTAAACTATACTCTATCAGAAACAAAATACTTCTAAATAACTTACCCACAATGGCAAACTTAAATATTCATTATCCACTTCTTTTCTTAACCTCAAATTGCTCAATTTGCAATCAATACAAAAATATTATACATTTATTTCAATGTTCATTTCACACTTACAATCTACATAACATCTTTATCAATGAAATTTTAAATACATTAAGCTCATTAAATCTCCTAGAAACCCTACCATATACAATAATACAAATTCTAAATCTACAAAACTTATTTTCAAATTCTACTATATACAATACAATACTCTTACTCATCTAGGGAACAATAACTCTTGACCAATATAAACAACTTCAACCTATTCTAAAAAAACTAACAAACAACTTTCTTATTCTTCTATCCAACTCTCTACTTAACTGGTTCAACTTTACTATTTGGCAAATCTGAAATACTAAACAACATGAATGGGAATTAGCACGAGGAATTACTGTCTCAACCAAAAAGAAAAACAACATCCAATTACCTATCCCACAACCTTCCAATTCTACTAACAATAGTTTCATATTTAATACTAATATAGATTCTCTTATTTCTAAAACTCTTTCTCAAAACTTTTCTATATATAATTGCTTCTATTAACTTTAACAATCCTAAGGGTTTCTTTTACTTCTTCTGTAGTTAATAATTACAATAGTTAATTTAACTAATAACAGATAACTAAAGGATAATATTATACTAGATGTCATTAGCATATAGCAACAATAGTGTAGTTTAGGAATAATTCTTACTTATACATTTTTATCCAATTGATATATCTATGTATTACTATTTTTCCTACTTGATATTATAAAATAAAATAAAAAAAAAAAAAAAAAAACTTACTAAAAATACTAGAGAACTGTATAATAGAACATAAGGATTTTTGTAGTTGCAAAACCCTGCAACAAAAACTAATAATAAAACAAATAAAAGGTCTATTAGCAAAACTAAACAGAAAAGATAAATTAGAACAGCTAACAAAATTTCTTGACTCAATTACAGCAGCATTAGCATAAAGAAACAAAAAGAAGATGCCAAATAAGAAAGTAATTGAAAATTTTATTTTGTTAATATTAAAATTAAAAAGTGAACAAAGAATTTTAAATTTTAGAAGTTTTTTTATTTGTAAATTTGAGGAGTAATATTTAATTAAATGTTATTATATTTAACAGTAAAATGCATTGTCAATTTTGATTTTATAGTTTTTTTAATCTTATAAAATTGAAATATTATAATTAAGTGCAAAATTCATAAAGAATACTAATTTATATATTAATTCTAATTTTCTAATAATATTGATAATAAAAAATTGCTATTTTGCATTTATTACTATAATGATTTTGGTATTAATTATATTTTACGATCAATGATATTTTTATAAAACTTATAGCATCGAATGCACTCACCCACAAGATTTTTTCCGGTACGTGATTTTTAGCCAATTATATCGAAGGATCAGGTGTAACGTAAAATCAAAACAATCGAATTAAGCGAAAGATTTTAAAGTAAGAAGCATCATCTTAAGGTTAGAATAAGGGATGAAGAAGGGCATAGCTTATACTAAAATTTCACGAGGAATTTTTTTTATTAGAACGCAGAAGGCAATTTCATAGGTAAAATTTCGAGTTAATGGCGATTTTTTAAAAAGACGTGATTTTCACGTTACACCTGCTCCTTCAATCTAATTGGCTAGAATCACGTGCCGGAAAAAATCTTGTGGGTGAGCTACAGAGGTTGGGAACCAGGTGCGTACACTGATTAACAGCTGATCAAGTAATAATCACATAACTTCGTTGATTATTTTATACTACTAGAACATGTAATTTCTATCATCGATAAACACCTCTTTTCAATTTTGTGATCGAAAACATTGGATACATATTCATAAAAGAATACGAATTTATAAAATGAGATCAGGTTTATTTAAATGATAAAGTATATCGATATGATCTTGCAATATTTAATTAAACAGTGAATTATCGTTATGTAAATATTTGTGCTACATATTTTGTTATACGTATATGCATATATGATACGTACAACGCAAAATGACGATTAATTTTGCTGTAACATCTCAGAATTATGATCGATGAATTTAATTCTAAAAGAAATAAAGATTATGGAATATGTGCAAATTGCAAGCGATATAATACATCACCAGCATGGTGTCAAACATGTGACCCTCAGAAAATAGTACAAGGGTGGGCAAGTGGAAATAAGGATATCGACAATTGCATTAAGGAATATCAACTTAAAACTATAGAATATGAAGAGGTAATTGAGTGGATTCCTTTTAATAGATTAGTTAATATTCAAAAGAATGAAGATGGATTTTTAGCAACCTGGTTAGATGGTATACGTTATGTAAAACGTGAATATGATTATAATAATGATAGAAATGAATATACACAGTCACGTACGCCAGCATGCGCAATTACACTTAAAATATTGAATAGAACACAAAATAATCCAAATATCATAAAAGAAGTGAGATTATATTTAATTAATAGTGTATATATTTAATTTATACTCTTAATTTATATATACTTATATTATTTATATATTTTATAAGTTTAAGAATCATGTGCAATTAGAGAGTCAATTAGAACGTAAATGTGTCTATGGATTAACTCAGAACACAATCACAAATGAATATATGTTAGTATTTGATGAATTTGGTTCTAAAAGAGATAAATGGAATGGAAGATGTGCAAATTGCAAGCGGTATAACACATCTCTTGGTTGGTGCCAAACATGTGACCCTTGGAAAACAGCACAAGGATGGACAAGTGGAGATAAGGAGGTTGATGATTGCATTAAGGAATTTCAACTTATGGCTACAAAATATGAAGAAGTAGTCGAATGGATTTCTTTTAATAGATTAGATGATATTCAAAACATCGGCGATAAAGTTTTAGCAACCTGGTTAGATGGAATACGATATGCAGAATATAAATATGATTATAATAAACGTAGATATGAATATACACAGTCACGTATACCTTCATATAAAGTGGAGCTTAAAACATTAACAAGAACACAAAGTTTAATGGATACGTTAAATGAAGTAAGTTAAAATATTTAATCATTGTTATACGATATATAGCATTTAATACAGTAATATATTGTCTATTTACATGTTTAATTGTTAATAAGTTCGTAGATTATGTACAATTAAAGAACCGCGAATTTAAAGTATATGGACTAACTCAAAACACATCCACAAACGAATATATGTTAATATTTGATGAATTTGGTTCTAAAAGAGATAAAAATTATGGAAAATGTGCAAATTGCAAGCGATATAACACGTCACCAGGTTGGTGCCAAACATGTGACCCTTGGAAGACAGCACAAGGATGGACAAGCGGAAATAAGGAAGTCGATGATTGTATTAAAGAAATTCAACTTAAAGCTACATCTTATGAAGAAGTAATCGAATGGATTCCTTTTAATAGATTAGATGATATCCAAATTATTGGTGATAGAGTTTTAGCAACCTGGTTAGATGGAATACGATATATAGAAGATAAATCTGATTATAATAAACGTAGATATGAATATACACAGTCACGTACGCCGGCAAGCATAATTACACTTAAAACATTGACACACTCACAATATGATTTAGAAGTAAGTTTAAATTATTTTATTATACTGTATACTTCTATACGTATTCTATATGTATTCTATACGTATTCTATAATCTATAATATATTTAATATATATATTTAATATATATATTTAATTAATATATTTAAGAATTTTATCATTTTTCGTTGTAACGCATCCATAAGATCAGGTGTAATGTGAAATCAAAACAAGAGTTAAAATAGGTCAGGATTAAGTATTAGTAAAAATTATTCCTACACAAAAATTTTGCAAGGAATTTTTTTTAGAACGTGAAAAGTGGTTTCACAAGCGATTTTTGGAAAAAACGTTATTTCAGTATTTTCTTTCGATTTCACGTTACACCTGATCTTACGATGATGCGTTACAACGCACACGTGCTAAATTACATAAACCTGTATTAATATCTTTAATGTATTTAATATAGCAATTAACGAGTCAATTAGAGGATAAGAGTGTCTATGGATTAACTCAAAACACAATCACAAATGAGTATATGTTGGTATTTGATGAATTTAGTTCTAAAAGACATTGGCAGAATGAAAAATGTGCAAATTGCAAGCGAGATAACACATCTCGTGGTTGGTGCCAAACATGCGACCTTCAGAAAACAAAAGAAGGATGGACAAGTGGAAATAAAGATATTGATGATTGTATTAAGGAATTTCAACTTATGGCTACAAAATATGAAGAAGCAATTGAATGGATTCCTTTTAATAGATTAGATGATATTCAAAACATAGGCGATAAAGTTTTAGCAACCTGGTTAGATGGAATACGATATATAAAATATGACGATAAAGCTGCATATAACTATAGATATACACAATCACGTATACCTTCATATAAGGTGGAGCTTAAAATATTGACGCAATTACGAAATTTAGGAAATGTTTTAAAAGAGGTAAGAGTGTACGTGTATACGTGTGCTACTAAGGACAATTAGTGTTTCGGACTTTCGAATTTATTATTTATTATTTACTAGACTTAGCCCTTCTATTCGGCGGCATACGTTATTGAATTAGTACTGCCAATATCGGGCTTTTAAATATATTGATTGAGTCTGGTAAATAATAATCAATAACGATAACAATATATTATTTATTGTGTGTAGCTTATTTAATTATATTTCAATTATATCTCAATTATATTTTAATTATATTTCAATTACCTTTTATATATTTTACAAGCTTAAAAAACATGCGCAATCTATGAATAAAAATCTTTGTGGATTAACTCAAAACACTATCACAAATGATTATATGTTAGTATTTAGTGAATTTGAATTTAGTTCCATGAGACGTGAAGTTTATGGACAATGCGCAAATTGCAAGCGATATAACACAGATAAGGCTTGGTGTCAGACATGCGATCCGCAGAAGTCAACGCAGGGATGGACAAGTGGAAATAATGATGTCGATGATTGTATTAAAGAAATTCAACTTAAAGCTACATCTTATGAAGAAGTAATCGAATGGATTCCTTTTAATAGATTAGATGATATTCAAATTATTGGTGATAGAGTTTTAGCAACCTGGTTAGATGGAATACGATATATAAATGTAAATAATAAATTTGGATATGATGAATATACACAGTCACGTATACCTTCATGTAAAGTGGAGCTTAAAACATTAACTAGAACACAAAATTTAATAGACACGTTAAATGAAGTAAGTGAAATTATTTAATCATTGTTACACAATTATACTGAATATTACATGTTTAATTGTTAATAAGTTTGTAGATTATGTACAATTAAAGAACTACAGAGTTAAAGTATATGGACTAACTCAAAACACATCCACAAATGAATATATGTTAATATTTGATGAATTTGGTTTTAAAAGAAATAAAAATTATGGAAAATGTGCAAATTGCAGCCGAAATAACACATCACCGGCATGGTGTCAAATATGTGACCCACAGAAAACAGCACAAGGATGGACAAGTGGAAATAAGGATATCGACAATTGCATTAAAGAATTTCAACTTAAAGCTACAAAATACGATGTAATCGAATGGATTCCTTTTAATAGATTAGTTAATGTTCAAATGATTGGTAAAGGGGGATTTGGCTCTGTGTTTTCTGCAACATGGTTAGATGGTAAAAGAATAGTTTCAGGTAAATCTGAGAGTTGCACACAATCACGTACACCATCATGTGTAGTTGCACTTAAAACTTTACCTGGTTCACAAAGTAATTTTTTAAAAGAGGTATGTTAAACTTTTTATTTATAATTTAATATAGATCAACTATTAACATTATAAATTTTGTTTTATTTAATAAGTTTAAAAATTACATAGAATTTAGATTAGT
>CAJVQA010006401.1:0-14939 GCA_910591915.1 Cetraspora pellucida | reverse complement strand
ATATACAAAATGCCATATTGCATTCTCTGTAATGAAGACCAAGAAGAAGACCAAGAACACTTAGCTACATGTAAAGGCCATGAAAATGGTTAGACCATTACAGAAAACTTAGCTATTAATTTGGCTTGAACAGTTCTCTCGGAAGAAACTCAGAAAAAAACAAGCAAGTTAAAACTAACAAAAATCTTATGGGGTGATTTAGCAGAAGAGAAAAAAGAATATAGATTCAAAAGCATGAAAGGGCTAGTTCAAGAAGAAACCAAAATAAAAATACAAAGTCTTACCCAAACACTTAAAGAAGCTAAAGAGTTTATAACAATATGGACAAATACAGTATAGAATGGCTTTTTTGAAAACATATGGAAAAAACACTGTGAAGCAGTTACTAAATGGGAAAAGACAAATAGAATTAGCTTTGCAGACAAGAAAAAGAAAGATAATAATCCAAGAAGTGATATAGCTAAAAATGTGTTAAAGGGGATGGATAGTAGAGGTTTAGAGAAGGACCAAGGCCGAGCTATAAAAGAAAAGAAAAAAGAAGAAGAAAAAAAAATACAAAGTTCGTGGTTCAGTTCGGTTAGGAATTATATAGAAAGGAAAATAAGACCATTTTTTTATAGTTTTAATGGCTAGCTTGGTATAGCCCTCTGGCTAGACCACTGTCTGGCCAGTGTGGCAGACCACTCCTGAGCACTCATAGAAGCAGCCGGGGGATGTCGAGCCAGAATTTAAGCCAACTTTGTACAAATTATGTATATAAGACTCTTAATAAAGGTGATCGGCAAGCTGCCAAAGATTTAAAAAAAAAAAAAATACCAGATATTGTAATTTTATTAATATTTCTAGTAAATTTAGAATTTTTTATTTCAGCTACTTTTATTTTCTGTTTAAGTTTTTTGATTAAACTATATCCTTTTAATTTATCTTGGTTAGATAAAGGATCTTCTTTTTTTAACCATTCATCAAGATTTTTTTCTACTAAATTTTTATCATTTTTTTTTGAAGAAAATTATCTAAAAATTTATTCAGTAATTCTGGTGTTATTTTTTTTTTTTTTTTTAAATTTCCATTCTGGTGTTTCATCCAATGATTTTAATATTTTTTTATATTTATTTGAATCTAAACTATTATTATTATATTCATTATTAGGTTCATTTATTTTATATTAAAATGTATTTTTTCTATCTCTAATAGCTTTTAAGAGATCTTCTTTTTTTATACCACATAGTAAAAATTCATTATCTAAATTATTTATATTATCTATTTCAAAATCTTCAGATAATAATTTAAATGTATTTCTATTTTTTTCATTAATTTTGTCAAGAATATCAAGTGATTTATTTAATTCAGATTTTTTTATTTTTAAACATTTATTTTTTTATAATTTTAATGTTTAATGTAATAATTTAATATTAAATTATTATTTTCATTATCCCATCTATTATTTATTGCTATTTTACATTTTTCAATAATTAAACCAGAAAATTGCCAATTATCTTAATTTTTTTCAGGGATATTTTCTTTAATGAAAAAATCTAACCAATCATTTTCATTAAGCATTTTAACAATTGTTAATAATAATTAAAAAAAAATGCCAAAGTAAAAACATATTATTTATATATCTTCTTTTTCTAATTCATCTTTCTTTTTTCTCTAATTTGATATAAGTTTGATTTTGTATTATCTTTAGAAAGATAAGCTTTATTTAAATCTTTAATATTATGATATATTTTATTATAATATTCATCTGATAGTAAATATGAATCATCACAATTTTTAATATCTTCAATTAAAAAGTTATATTTTTTATTTTCTTCCTTTTTAAACTGATGTATTAATGATTTTCTTTTTTCTTTATGGATTTCATTTAATTTGTTTTTACTTCTACCATCAGTTAAATATTTTTTATTTAAAAAATCTATATTTTTTATAATAAATTTATCAAGTGTTTCTGGTGTTAAAAATTTATCAATATTTTTTTTGATTGTATCATATTTTCTATTATTTTTTTTGTAACCTTTCTTCTTCTTTTGTTTTATCTAATTTATTTTTTTATCAAATTTAAAATATTATCTTTTTGATTTTTTAGTAATAATTTATTATTTATTACTTGATTTTTTAAACTTTCTAAATCTTCTTCAGATTCTAATAAATTTATTGAATCTTCAAAATGATTATATTGTTTATTTATTAATGTTTTAATTTTTTCATTTCTTAAATTTTCTAAATCATTAATATCATTTGATAGTAAATTTGAATTGATGATATTTTGATGTAAATCATTATCATCAAGTAATTTTTCTGCATTTGATAAATCAATATTTTTAATTTGTTCTTTTAATTCATCAAATGAAATACTTTTTGGTTTTTTAATAGGTTTAAGTTTTTCAATCTTTTTTAATTGATTATTTTCTAATTTTCCCTTTTGAGATTTGGATAAAAATAAATTATTAATTATAGATTTCAATTCATTTAATTCATCTATACCTTTGAAGTATTTATTACATTATCTAATTCATTATATTGTTTTTTTATTAATTTACTTAATTGTTCTTTTCTTAATTTTTGTAGTTTTGAAATATCTTTTTCAAATAATTAAAGTTAATAATTTTTTAATAAATGTCTTTGTTATCAACTAATTTTAATATTTAGATAAATCAATATTTTTTATTTCAATTTCAAGTTTATTAAAATTATCAGAACATTCAGATATTGAATCTGGTATTTTTGGAACTTCTTCTTTATCTAATATTTTTAATCATCTTTTATTTATTATTTTTTTTTGATATTAAGATGAGGCCTTGCTTATATCTTTATTAATAATTTAAAATAGTTATATGTATATATGCTATGACTAAAGTTAACATTTGCAGTTAGGACTAACTATTAAACTGCTAACTATACAGCTACTACTATTTGTACAAAACAAATAAATTGAAAATTACATGCAAAAATAAAAGCTCAGACTAATTTATCTGTGACCTAAACCTACTAGAGTAGCAAAGCTCATTTAGATTTGAATATTTAGTATATAATTTAATAATATGCTATATTTAATCCATAGAATAGACCAAATGTTGATTTTGCAAATTGCTTGGCTAATAGGAGAGCATGTATTAGAGTAAATATGTATTTGATCTGAAAGTCCACAGAGGCATAAGTAAGTATAGTTTCTACAGAAACATGTATGCTTATTTGCTAAGTTAGGTAATATTGAAGGTTTGTTGATTAGTTGGGATTGAGGTCTATTTTGTTGTTTTTTCTAATTTGAGAAATGAATGCAAGATGTTTTTCATAATTGTTCATATAATTGTTCATTAATATTAAGAAGAATATAAATAATAACTTATAAGGCAGTTTTGTATAATATGTCAAAGTTTTGAACTGTTAATATGAGTGATTTTGAAATGAGTTCTTTGAGAGTAAGGTTAGGATAAAATGTGTTAGATAAGGTGTATAAGGAGTTGAAAGTTGGGTAATGTAGGATTTTATAAATTAGATTGTTTTTGTGATGAGTATCAAGATCAGGTAATTTGCTAGAAATAATTTAATTGTTAGATGTTTAAATAATTTGGTTAAGAAAAAGTGTATTAGTGCAAGTACATTAGTAAGAATAAGAATTAGCTAGATTACAGTAAAAGCAATTAGTATCTGAATATTGGTTTGGATAAATAGTATAAAATAGTTGGTATATTGGTAACTCATTAAAAAAAGTTTTAATTTTAAAGAATTTTAGTTAGTTAAGTCTAAAATTAGTAATATTGTGTAAGGGTTTTTGATTATGATTAAAATAGAGCCAAGTGGATCTTCAGTCAATATCCTGATTGAAGTATGACTACTCACTATTATGTTTTTAAGATGCCCATATAGCTAATATGTGTCTTTACATATTTGCTTAATAAAATATCTTGTAGGAAGTTCTACATAATGTTGCTCCTATTAAAGAACATAGTAAGAAATATAAAGGTTTGTGTAATTAAATAAAAGAAATGGTAATAATGGATGTTGTTTGGCAAAAGAGTCTACTTGCTTATTAAGATTATTATCTGAGTGGGCTTGCACTTTGTGAAAAATAATTTGTAATTTGTATGATTTAATAATATTAGAAAGAGTGTACCAAATAGGCCATGGGCTGAATTTAAATAGCTTATTAGGATGATTTGAATAAAGTTGAAGGTTGTTAAATTTAGAAATTACTGATTGAGAATTAGTAAAAATATTAACTACAAAATTGTATAGAGCTGTTGAGATTGCAATAATAATTGAGAGAAGCTTAGCTTTATATGATAAGGGCCAAAATTGTATTTTAGCAGAAAAGGAGTTAATAGTTTGATTATTCTTATCAACTTGGATCTAACCAATATCCATTGTGCATTGGTTAGTACCAATGTCGATTACTGAGCCATCAGTATAAAAGAATAGTTGTTGGTAAGAGTAGTTATGTTAAGAGATAGATATGAGTTTGTTGGTAGTTTCACTTGGAATAAAGATTTTAAAAGTGATTGAATTAAAAATAGGAATTATAGATAGAAAAGAAATACAGATTGAATGCTTGACAGCTGTAAAGCAGATAAGATCCAAGTAATTTGCATTGAGGTTAAGTTGGTGTTTGGAATTAGTTTTGCCAAGAAATTGTATTAAAATAACTGCAGAAACTTCAACAGTACAAGTTGGTTAATTCTGTAAGAATTAAGGTGGCATCCTGTATATTGTTTGTATTCAGCAGGGAGTAAAGGATAAAATTTTGAGTAATTTAAATCTATATTGGAAGTCCAATGAGTAATAGAGTAATAGTTAGATGAGGAAAAATATTTTTGTATTTTTCCAATAATAATTTCTTTATTGTGATATGAAAGTAACCAAAGTTTAGATTTTATAAGTTTTTTAGATATATTAATGGTGTAATAAGCATAAGAGTTATGCTCAGGTGATTGGTAGTGTGGTAGTATATTTTGGTAGTAAGAGTGTGCTAAAATTGTATCTTCTAAATAGGAAAACCAAAAAGGTTTTCTTTCTTTAGACAAGAATAAAAATCTAGATGAAAGATGTTTCCAATCTAATAAGGTACTGTTGTTAGTTGTGCAGAGTTGTTCAAGTTATATAATATTAGATTGTCTAAGTTGTTTTTTAAAAATTGGATATTTAGAATGTTGAGATAAGATTGATTCTAGTGACTAGCCTTTATTACTAATTGTATGAAGCCATATAATATTAGAGTTGGCTGAGATTACTAAGCCAAGATAGATAAAAAGTTGAATAATTTTAAAGTTTAATGAGTGTCTGTTAGGACTATCAATAATTGATTTAGGATGATATAAAATATTAATAGAAGACTATAAGTTATTTTGTAGTTGTTGAAGTCTAATTTGAGTTGTAATGCCAAGAAGATTAGAGTTGTTGATTTATTAAAGATAGTTAGGGATATAATGCTAAAGTTGAATGTCTCATATATTATAAATATTATATAAATATAGGTTAAGCATTGTGTTATTTAATATAGATCTGGAAAGATGAGACTTGTGTTTTGCTACAGTAAGGTATTTAGATAAAATTTAGTTACATGTAGTGTGAGAAAAAATAGTATTATATAGTCAATATTTTAAAGTTGGAATGTTTACTGTATTAATAATATAAGCAATTTGTTTGTTAATAATTTTTTTTGTGCTGGTGATATTGACAAGATTATAAGCCTTTTCTTTTATTAGTTTAATAACTTGAGATTGTTTGTTATTAAGTGTAAACCAATATTTGAGAAACTTGAAAAGTTGGTTTTTAGGAATAGAATAAATTAAAAATTCAAAAAACCATATAGAAGTGGTAAAAGAGTTTGTGGCTAGAATAGATTTTGTCAGATTAATTTGGATATTGGTCATTTAATAGAAGGATGTAGCAGTTTTAGTTATTAGATTAAGCTCCTCTTTGGACTTTGCAATCCAGAAAGTATCATCTATATAAGCTAAAACTGATACAGATGTTTTTAAAGTTTGGGCTTAAGATGAATATAAGTTGGTTTTTCAGAATGCAGATAAAGAGTAGTCTGAAAATTGTGAGGCAATTTTATGTATTAGAGAATCGTAATAGATTCTTCAGAATAATAGAGTTATAGTTTCTTTAATCTGTACTATTTTAACTAAATAAAAGTTAGTAAGACTAAGATTAGATATAACTCAGTTTTGATGATTAGTAAGAAAGTTAGTAAGTATATTAATGAGTGTTTGGGGCATTGATATCCATTTAAGAGACTTTGTAAAAAGTTCTAAATTGACAGAATTATATACTTTGCTCATATCCTGTGACAGAAGCCATAATTGTTTGTTGTTGCAACTAGCATCTTCAATAATATTGTTAAGTATATATATAGGAATAGATGTGCTATTGCCATGTAAAGCAATATAGTTGTAAAGAGATAGAATAGAATGTTGTGTAAATATTAGATTAAGATGGTTAGTAAGAAGTTTTGTATATAGTTTCTTTATATGTTCAACAAGGCTGATAGGTCTTGTATTAGAGTGGTTTCTATCAAAATAGGTTTTTTAAATATTGAAAAGATGCAGCCTTCTTTTTATTACTTAGGTATATAAGAAGTTTGAATGCATCAATTAAAAAGAGCAACTATTGCTTGAAGAAAGTGGAACCAGCCTGTTTAAGTATTTTATAGCTAATTCCAGATGGTCTATATGCTTTGTTATTGGGAAGTTGGTTAAAAGTTCTAGTAATTTTATTAAGTAAAAATTCAGCCAAGGCTGAATTATAATAGTCTGAACTAGTGATAGCTTTTGGTTCATATTCTGCTAATCAGTTGATATTAAATTCATGATCATTAATAGGTCTGTAGATGGTTTAGTTGTTGAAATGATGTTGGATGTGTTCTTTAATTAGTTTGGATTCTGTGATAATATGATTTGATGTTTTTATGTTGTTAAATTTTACTAGATCCTTATGATGATTGAGTATGCTATTGATCATAAGTTTGGAATTAGTTTGGAGTTTGGAGCATCTAAGATTGATATGCTAATTTATTTGTTTTCAGATTTGTTTAATGTTTTCTATATTTCAGGCATGATAAAGAGCTTGCTATTCAGTATTAGTAGTAGTAATTCAGCTTGGTATAAGCTCATAAGAGTTAGGTATAAAAGGTATATTAAGGTGATGTGTTGAGTTAAGATAGTATGTAATAGGATTGAGATGTATAGGTATAGGTAATGAATTAGTTAAAGAGGCTTTAACTTGTCTAATAATGTTGTTGAGTTTTTTGAAATTTAGATGAAATAAAATAGCTTTAGCTGAAAATGAGTATTGAAAGTTGTGAATTGTTTTTTTTTATTAGAAATGCATTTAGTAGCAGTATTAATAATACTAGTTTGGATTTTATGCCAAGTAGTTTCAA
This sequence comes from Cetraspora pellucida, assembly GCA_910591915.1. Taxonomy (NCBI): domain Eukaryota; kingdom Fungi; phylum Glomeromycota; class Glomeromycetes; order Diversisporales; family Gigasporaceae; genus Cetraspora; species Cetraspora pellucida. The sequence goes on along the minus strand of CAJVQA010006401.1, from coordinate 7,552 downwards.
GAGATTTAGAGGTTTGAGTAGAAAGAGGTGTTTTGTTAATAGTGAAGTTAAGAGAAACTTAGTTAGCAAAGGTTTCTCATTGCTCTTTATTCATTATTTTGTAGTTAAAAGTTCTATGTTTGGTTCTAGTTAAATCTCTATTTTTGCCTATAAGGGCATGAAAGAATGTCCAAGAGGATATAAAAATTTTGTAATCACTTTGTGTGCAGTTTTCTGCATTATCCAAGTAGAAAGAATTGAAGTATTTAAGTAAAGAAAGGTAGGCCCAAATATAGTTGATAGTACTGTGGTGTCTACTGCTATGTCAGATATAAGAAGAGATGTTTGTATAGTTTGCCAGATTATAAATATTATTATATTGTAAAAATTGCAATAGTTTGTATTTAATAGATGAGGAGATGAAGTTGTTAGGTGGTACATTAAAGTCATCTAGTATTATAGGTAGAATGTTTCGATTAGTAGCTTCTTGAATTCATTGAATAATGGTGTTTTGAATTTGAAGTCTTAATTGTGAGTTTTCACATAGTAGATATATAGAGTTAATTCAGAATTTATAATCATGTTTAAAGAAAAGGTCTATAGCTATAGCATAGCCAGGAAGAGTGAAAATATTGTGTATATGAAATGTGAGGTGTTTGTGAATTATGAGTTCAGTTCCTGCTTTGAAACTATTAGTACATGACCAGTAATAGAAATAGTGTTTTGAGTTATGAAATTTGGTAATAGCATTATCTTTTGCTATTTTAATTTCTGTAATACTGATAATGTTTAAGAAATAAGTAATACAGTAATCCTCTCAGACTTGCTATTTGAGATTTTCATTGTATTCTTGAACATTATAGGTGCAGATTGTAAGATTTAGAGATGAGATATTAGGATTTTTGAGTTGTGTTAAATTGCTAGAAGTAGGAGCTAAAGGTATTGGTATAGAGAAAACTAGTGTTGATATATTTGATTTTAGCTGAATATTCAGATAATGCCAAATATTTTGAATTAGTGAAATAAAGTGATTAGGTAATAGTTTATTTTTTGATGAAAAATAAACATAAGCTTTACTATAATCATTTTTAATAAAGATTGTTAATGTATAGCCACAAGCATTTTCAGATAAATAGCCAAAGTTATGGATATGTTGTAGAAAAGAAGTAATAGTTTGTAAATGAGAAAGCAGTAATAGATAGTTGTAGAATAGAAATTTGTTGTAGCAGATATTAAATTGGATGTTGTCATAGTGTTGTTTAGCTATATTAGTTTCATCATGACCTTCTAAAATGGCTTTTACTAGTTGAAAGTAAGAGTAGTTTATATCATTTTCCTTTATAATTAAATTTGTATTTGATATGTTGTTGTTTGTTAAAGAAAATTTAGAAGGAATGGGTATAGATAGATAATAAATATAGTCTGATAGTCATAAAAAAAAATATTCAAGTAAAGGTTGAAATTTGTGTAGTAAATGTATATAGCATTCACTATAATTAATTTTGATTAATATTGTAAGTGCATAGTTAAAATTGTTTAATTGTGTATAGTTGTAATAATGAATGTGTTTTAAAAAGAAGCTAAGTGTTTGAAGATGTGGAAGTAGAGGTAGGTTCAACCCTGCTAACCACAAGTTATAGCATGAGTCTGGATCATATAGTGTATTGTAAGATAAGTCTTGTAGTTCTTCTTTGATATGAGATAATGAAGTAGAATTTAAGGAAGTAGAAAGTTCTTCTGTAGATTCACTCATTGTATGCTCAGCTTGCATAGCAGTGCAGGATACCATAGCCTGTCCTGTACATTGGGTCTGGCCATCATTAACCTGGTCCTCTATGTAGTCTTTTATTAAATTCTTTTTTAACATCATTTAATATATTTGTTGATTCTATCAACAATTGAATAAAACTATTATTATTAATATAATTTTTATATATTTCTCTTTCTGAATTTAGATTTTGTGAAAATAGACTAAAAGAACCTGGTGTAAAAAGTTGATTATGTTTTAAAGCTTCTAATATTGTTAATAATTTATCTAAATATTGGATCATATTAGTATTTTTCTTTAATTTTACTAATCTATTCATATTTTCTAACTATTTATTTTCAATAATTTTTTTTGATTATTAGAAAATGATTTTGAATTCCAAAAAAATAGTTTATAAATTCCACCTTACATAAAGTTTTCAAATCTATTATTTGTTAAAAAATCATCTATTAAAAAGTCAATTTCACAATAATTTTGTATTTGTTGTTTTTATAATACTATTTGTGCATGTATATTATTAATTTTATCAATATTAAATTTAACTAATTTATTAAAATATTTATTTTTGAATAAAAAATTATATATTTCATCTGTTGTTAAAGTATTGCAATCTATTTCTGTTTCCAACATTTTTATTATTTCAGATGTACATATATTTTTATATTCTTGATTGTATTTAATTGGATTTTTTACAAATGTAGATCCTACTAATTTATAAAAATTTTTATCTTTTGTATTCATGCTTAATTTATTAACTGTTTTAAAAATCTAATAAATGTTATTGATATTTAAATCTGATGAAATTGATAATAAATATTTTCACTATTTAAACAAATTTATTGTTGTAGAATTTTTTATAACATCTAATCATTTTTTTTCTAAAGTAATTACTTTTTCTTTACTTATTTTATTGATCACATTTTTATATTTAAAAAACTATAAACAAAACCTTTATATATTAATAAATCTAAATCTTTATTATTTTTTAGAATATTATTTAGAAAATTTTCTTTATTTGGTAATTCTTTTGTTAATGAATTACAAATATTTTTTCTTATAGAATGTAATACAATTCTATTTTTTTTAGTAATTTATTTGTATTAATTATTTTTTCATATTTATTAGCTTTACAATAATCTAAAATGTTTTTTTTATCATTTTCTAATAAAGATTTAAATTCTTTATATAACATGTTTGTAATATGTGTTTCATCTTTTTTGATTTAATCATTGACATATTGAGCATATTCATTAAATGCATTAAGATATTCTGATAATGATATTAAATCATATTTTTTAATATAGGTATTCCAAATAATATTAAAAAGTTCATCAAAAGCATTTTTTATTTAAGAAAGTTTGCAAATAGATGTATTTCCAGATATACAATTACTGATAATTTTATTATATGAATCATAGTTTATACAGTTATAATATATTGATTTAATACTCTTCATATAGATCATCTATGTAATTAATATAAGGTAAAGGGTTATGGTTGTAATTATTTTCATAATTATTATGATTATTTATTAGTTTGTAAAAATATTTTATATTTGGATTAAAATTCTGAATTTGATTGTTGTAAAGATTTAATTTCATATATTAAATAAGATTTTTATCTGAATTTACAAGAATACATGTATAAGTATTTGAAAATATATTTGGTATTAAAATCAAAAAAAAGAATAAAAAAACATTTTTATTAACAATATTTTAATAAAGTAAATTTATATATATTTTTAAATTATCAAATTGTTAAATATTTAACCTATTTGTAAATATAATCTATTAAATAAAAAAATATCATTATTTCTTTTAACAGATAATAATAAGACTATAATTTCTAAAAACAATCTTTTATCTATTTGTTTAATTTTATTATAATATAAATTATTTCTATTTTTATGTATATTATTTTTTATTATAGATTTCCAAAGATGTAAATAAAAATTTTCTTTATAAAATTTAATAAGATTTAAAATTAATTTACAAATATTATCAGTTGTTTCTATATTTGTTTTAACAATTTTATTATATCTTTTAATTATTAAATCTATACTTTTTTTTAAAAGGTATCCAAAAAGAAAATATATTAGTTTTAATTTGATTAAATTATTTTTTCTTTGTTTAAAATTAATAGAAATATAAATTTTTAAAATATTTGTATTTAGTCTATTTTCTTTTATTATTTTTAATTTAATTATAATAAATTAATTTCATTTAGAAATTCATTTTTATTTTTTAGGAAAAAAGGATCAATATTTTTTAATATTTTAAAATATTTTTCTATATTTTCATTATTTTTTTCATTGATAATTATTGATTTAATATTTTCTATTAATTTATTTTTTCTTTTTTTGATAGTATTTTTTAATTCTTTAATATGCCAAGGTCCTAATCTTTCATCTTTTTGTATAAGATTATATAATTTACTATTAGGTTGTATATCAAAAAGATTTGTTTTTTTATTTATTTTTTTATTGTAATATGATAATATTTCTTTAACATCAAATAAAAAATCCATTTATATAATTTATTTAGTTTTATAATTATATTTATATGAAATTTAAATTAATCAAATATTCTTTCTTTGGGTGATGATGGATTTTGATTTTGGTTTATATCAAAAGTATCTTCAGGTTCTGAAGATTTTTCTTTATAATTTGATAAAAATTATTATTAGTAATTGATTTTTTTTTATAATTATATTTACCTGAATTAGAAGGATTATTTATTATTTTTTTAACAGTGTCTATTAATTGTTGCATTGCTGATTCTATAGTAAATTTGAGATTTGCCATACTATCCATATTTGTATTATAACCCATCATAGGCATTACTTTATTAATAATAAGAAAAGGACCAAAATGTGTAGGAAATTTTGGTGTTTTACCAAAATGTGTTATATCATTATTATATTCTAAACCTATTTTTAAACTATTTTCAATTTTTTCTTTAATTATTTTTAGATCTGCAATTACTGTTAAAACCCAAATAACATTAGGTTGATAACCAGTCATATTAGTTTGATTATCTCTATCATAATAATAAAGTATTATACTTTTTTCTTTATCAACTCTTTTTATACCAAAAGGCATTCTTTGTAATTCAGATTTTTGTTCTTTTAATGTTTGAATATAAGAATAATAAATGTATATACTAAAATTATGACAAAAGGATGTATCACAACATTTAGTTTGATTGTTTTTTAACAATTCATTTACATTAATTGGTATATCAATTGCTGTTATTTTTTCTCAGTTTTCCTCAATTAATCATAATTGCATATTTTTATCAGTATTATCAAATCTATATGTTCTTTTTTTAAAAATATCTTCTAACCCAATATTTTCTTTTAAAAAAATATTTATATTATTTCTATTTTTATCTTTTAGTATTTTATCTTTTGCAATTAAAAGAGATAATATAACTATAAAATTACCAGATGGTTTATATAATTTTATATTATCATATAAAGGTATTTTATTATTACTTTTTGTATTCAATACAATATTCATATCAATTTGAAAAAAAAATCCATATAATTTTAATCTAGATGCTTTGGATACTTCTTTAGAAATTGTTTATCCAAATCGATTTATTATAATTAAGGAATTTGTAATAATATTTTTTTTTGTATAACTAGGTTTTCTATATTTTATTGTATCATCATTAATTTTTTCATTATTTTCTTCTACAATACTAGTTTCAAATATTCTAGAAGTATCGATAAATAGTGTATTTAAAAAAAAATAGAAACTATTTTATTTGATGAAGATGAACTACTAGGTCTTTTTTGAATACTATTATCTGTATCTTCAGGATTACAAATTATATCACATGGTAATTCAAATATATTTATTAGATTTACTTTATTACTAATATATTTTATATTATTATACAATGAAAAATTATCAACATTATTACCAAAAAGATTTGTAAATAAATCATTAGAAAGTTTATTTTTTTGATTTAGAAATATTTGTATAACTATCAAATACTTGAGAAAAATTATGTTTATTCATTTTAATGTAAATAAAATATAAATTAAAAATAATTAATTTGTATTGAAACAAGCTTTTAATTGTTTTTGAAAATAATTAAGATTTTGTTGATTTTTTTTTTAGGATTTGATTTATCTTTTATAGATTTTCCCTTTGTGTTTTTAATGTTATCAGAATTTATAGTTGATAATAATATTGTATTTTCTAATTTTTTAATAACATTTTCATTAATTATTTTTTTCAAAAAATTATCTAATGTTTTACCCAGTTCAAGTAAATTTTTAACTGTTTTATTTCTATCTTTGATTAAACTAATATTTTGTTTTTTTAAAATATCAATTCTTTTTGTTAAATATTTTTTTTTATCTTCAATTCTAAATTTTAATAAATCACTATTTACTTTAGATATTTCCTTTTCTAATTTTGTGATTTTATTATATTTTGTCTTAAAAGTTTGAATAATTTATTTTTTTCTTCTTTATTAATATTATTTAGTAATTTATTTTGTTGCTTATTAATTTTATTATTTTCTTTTTTACTGATACTTATAGTATTTAATAAAAATGATGTTAATGATGCTTTATTGTTGTATTCAGCAAAAGAAATAGGTTTCAAATTATTTAATTGAAACATTTTCAAGTTTCAATATTTGATAAAAAATCAATTAACCTATTATTTAAAAAATTCATCAATTTATAGTAAGAAATACTAATTGGAAATAAAAAATTTTTAAATAAATTTGAATGTTTTTTAAATTTAACAAGTGTTATAAATAATAAATAAATTAATAAAATAATAATTGTTATTCTAACTAATTCAAATATACTAATTAATAAATCACTTATATATTGATTATAGTATTCTTCACTATCTTTATTATTTTCTTTAGAATTTATATCAGAATAATAAAATAATGTTTAATGTATTTATATTTTTAAGGTAATAAAAAAATTAATTGTTCAAGATCTAAATTTTTATTATAATATTGTTTTATTTTATTTATTAGAATACTCTTTTTTAAACATTTATCAAAAAATAATGACTATTTATTTTTCTTATTAGATTCATATACTATTTGGTTAATATTTTTTCTTTTTTTCTTTTTTTTACAAGCATTTAAATAAATTTTAATTTTGTTAATAATATTTTTAATTTCATCTATATGTTTTTCAATTTCATCAAATTTTTTAGATATTTTTTTTAATGATAAAAAAAAAATATACAAAATTATATATCTTTTATATTTAAAAAAAATTTTCAAAATAAAAACTTCAAATTTATTAATAAATTTATGAGAAAAAATTATTTTTATCAGAAAAATGTTAAAAAAAATATAAATTTATTATTTGTTATTATATAATTTATTTTGAAAAAAAATTATTATTTAACTAAATTAATTAAATAATTTGTATTTTATGAAAAAGTTATAATAATATAAAGTAAAAATAAATCTATTTTTTAAACAAATTTTTTAAACAAATTTTTTATATTTTCTATAAGATTTTTTCAAAATATATTTAATATATAAATATATAATGTTTTGAAATGATTTTTTAAATTTCAAAAATAAATTTTTTTTCAAAACAAATAAAATTAGAATTATTAAAATTTATGTAAATATGATAATAAAAATAAAATATAAAATTAAAAATTTATAAAAAATTTCAAAATTAATATAATTTTAAAATGAATTTTTGTTTAGATAAAAAAATAAATTGGACACAAATCATTAACTCTTTCCGACGATCACTTGTACCAAAATTCTCTGATAATAAACTGGCAATAACTAAATAATTTAT
>CAJVQA010006400.1:0-14941 GCA_910591915.1 Cetraspora pellucida | reverse complement strand
GTTTAGATTTGATAAAAGATTGTTATAAGAAATGATGTTATCTAATCGATTTGTGAATATTTTGGTAAAAGTTTTTTGAAAAGTTCTATTATAGAAATTGGATGAACTTGATTTAATATATAGTTCCAATTTAATTTTTTTGAGATTAAAAAGATATTAAAAAATTTCCAGTCTGAGTGAATTTTTTGAAGATAAAAACACTTATTTAGAAAAAGTCAAAAAATGTTTTATGCTTTGGAGCTAGCATATTTTATATGTTCATAGCAGATTTCTAAGGAACCTGCTGTTTTTTGATTGGATAAGTTGAAGATAATGTTTTGTTATTCTTGTTTAGTAATTTTATGAGTAAGATTTTGGTAATGGATTTCAAGTTCAGGATGTGGTTTATAGAGAGGATAGAAGTCAGATGTTAATGGAATAGTTTTGAAAGGTTTGGTTTTGAAGTATTCAATAAATAAAGTTTAATTGCATTTAGTATCTTATTATGTTCTGTAAGAAGATTATTATTAAGAAGTAGTCTATTTATATGAATGTTATTATATTTTTCTAGTATTTTTTTATAAAAAAGTTTAGGTGTTTCTTTGAAGGATTTGTTTTGTTTTTCTATTTTTTCTTTGATTTTATTATAGATTGATTGTAGATATTGGTGGTTAAGTGTAGTTTTGATAATTTGAAATTCTTTTTTAACTTGGATTAGTGAGGGTAATGATGTTTGAAATATGTAATTTGGATATTTGGTTTGGTAGTTGATGAGTAATGTAATAAAGTTAATTAAGTTCATATAATTTTTAAGAAATTAGATTTCTTTGTAATGAAAATAAAGTGATGAATGTTTTGGTAATGAAGAGTCATGAATTTCTTTAATTGTTTTAATTTTTTTGAAAAGAATATGTTTAGTAAAGGCTTTGATTAATGCTTTGTGAATTTTATTCTATATAGTATTAAACTGGTTTTGGTTAGAGATTGTAGAGATTATTGAAAATAAATGTTAAAGATTTTTGATAGTTTGTTCATTGTAGTTTTCAAGGTTTTCTTTAATACAGTTTTTTCAAAAAAAGGCTTTACATTTATGTTGTTTATAAGATTTAGGTTTGTTGATTATAATAGAAATTTTCAGAGTTATGATTTGATGATCAGATTTGATTGTGCCAATAAGGAGGATTTTTGTGTAGTCAATATTAGTGATAGATAAGTTAGTCATATTTGATCGATTTGGCTTTGTAAGTTATTTCGACTAAAAGTAAAATTTGATATAGCAAAGTAGAAAATGTGATAAATGTCCTTAAATTGTAAGCTAATTAAGTATTGAATTATTTGGCTTTCTGGAATTGATGATTTTTTTGAAGAAGATCTGTCAATTCTTGGATTTGGGACACTGTTTAAATCTCCTATAATAATTAATTTATATTTGTTATTTTGAATAAGAGAAATTAAGTAGTCTTGGATTTCTTTATAAAGTTGTTTTTTTTTATAAGTTGGAAAGTATACTTGAAGAAGTCTAATAGGTGTGTTTTTGAAGTAGAAATTGAGTCCAATTATGTGTCTATTGTAATCATAAGATTTGGCAATATATTTAGAGATTTTTTTGTGTACAAATATATCAACACCAGCTTGGTGAGAGTTTGTATATAAGCTCTAGAAACTGGTATAATTTTGAATTTGGTTACTAAAGATTTTTTTTCTTTAGAAGACAAATATGTTTCAGAGAGTCCAAATATTTTAAAGTTGTTTTCTTGTAATAGTTCTATTAAGAAAAGTTTCTTGTTAGATTGAGAGAGACCATTTATGTTTATTGATCTAATTTTAATTAGTATAGAGGTATATTCAGATATAATTATTGATAAAGTGGAAGGAGGTGTTGTAGAATTGTTTGGATAGATTGGTTGATTGAATGTAAAGAGATCAGTAAAGTTTGTATTAGAAATTGTTCAATTGAAAGATGTTAATAATAGTAAATGACCATATGTATTATAAAGAAAGGGATCTATTTTTGTATGATTTGGTAGTATTTGGTTTGTAGTTTTTAAGTAAATGTGTGATTCTGTTTTTTTGAAATTTATAGATATTTTTATTGAATTGAAAAAGTTATTTAAATGTAGATATTGAATGAATTTTTTAAGTAAAACAGGTTCAGTAATTTGAGATAGGTTATGTTGATTTAAGAATTTAGTATAGTATATGTCTATCTCAGTAGGTGATAAAGCATTGAAGGTAAAGATAGTATTTGTAATGTCTTCTACAGAGTCACTTACTGTTTTAAGCTTGACTTGCACAGCTGTGAAGAATATCATAACCTGTCTAGTATGTTGGATCTAATTGATATAATCCTGGTTCTTTATTACAATAGGCTTTACTGCCTGCTTACTGTCTTTATTCTCTTCTAAGAATGGTCTACTAAAAGTGGAGAACATCATAATCTTAGAGATAGCAGTTGTTTTAATGTTATCTGTAGAAGAACTTATTGAAAAGAAGTTTCTTTTTGTAAATTGAAGTTTTCAGAGAATTTGTTTTAAGAGGTAAGGTTATCAGAATCAATATACTTAGTAATAAATATAGTTGAATTTTTTTTTTTTTTTCAGAATTATTTGATTTTTGCATAAAGAGTATAACATTATATGTGTAGAAATAGAGATATTGAAGTGTTTAATTTGGAAATTTTCATCTTTAGGATAGTATATTTTATTATAGTCAATTTTAATTTGTTTGAGAGATATTTTAAATTAAGATCAAATTTCATAGTAGATAATTATGCAAGCTGATGTATGTACATCAGTAATAAAGTTTATAATTTTTTCAAGAGCTTTTTCTTTAGATAACTCTTAAATACTATTATTTTATGCTGCTGTTTGTAAGTATTTTTTAAGTATTAGTAAAAATAGTATATAGTTCAAGCAATTTCACTGTTTATATTGTTAAGTAATGCAAAGTCTTTTTTAGTTGATGTGGCTAATTTTCTTAGTTCAGTTGTAGGTGTTGGTTTTGAAAATGCTGCTGCTAATGTTGTTCTGGTTGAAATAATTTGGTTTCTAATAAAGGGAGGACCCATTCTTTTGAGTTAGATTCTAACACTGGATGGGATTTGAATGATTATGAGAAATAGTAGTTGGAAATACTTTCAAGACAATGTTTTGTTTTTTCTAATAATAAGTTGCAAGATTTGTTGTTGCATTTATAAAAATGATGAAGTGCTGCTTTAAAAATAGCTTTAGATCATTCTTGAAATGTAGATAAAGGACTTAGAAGAGAGTAAGTTTTTGGTAAAAGTTTTTTGCAATGTTCAATAAGCTTTTGAGAAATTAACATTTTGATATAGTTGCTTGTTTTTTGTTGGTCAATTTTTTCAAATTGAATTTTGTACTTTTTAAAGAATTTTTGAAACCAGGTTTTATAAGTTTTAGTATGGGGTTTAAGTAAAGGAATTTTGAAGTCATCTTCAAATTTTTTTGCAGAAATATTTAATTTAACTTTAATATTGAATTTGTTATTATTTTGAATATCAAATAGTAGCTTATCTGCATCATAATCAATATTAAAGTTTAAAGTAAAGTGTAGAGGTTTGATGTCAAGTTTTTTCATAAATTTTTCAAAGTTAATAGTTTTGTAGGTGTGGTTTAAATATAAGTATAAGCAAGCTATGTTGATGGCAACTTTTTACCTATTGTTTGCTGAGTATAGTGAAATGAAGTAATGTAATCAAAAAATATGTAGATAGTCCAGTTGAGTAAAAAATACTGTTGTAAATTTGAATAACAAGCTTTTAAGAGTTTCAACTAAAACTTTAAAAGAAATAGGATTTGATTTGTCAAATTCAGGATTAGCTTCAAGAATGAAGTCAGTTAGGAATTTGGGTTTGCTGCTAGCCATTTTGTTAAGTATATAGTTAAATGAATATTTAGCAGGAGATCTGTTATTTGGTTTTGTGTCAGTTGGTTTAGTTGAAATTAGTTAATCTAGATTGAAGTTTACAAGATGTGATTTTAGAAGTGAGAAAACTTGTAAAGCTAGTAGTGTGTTTAATTTACTATGTTGTTGCATTTCAGAAGTAATAGAATAATTTAGAAAACAATCAAGATCATTTGTTGTATTATGTTTTTAAGTAGTTTCTTTTTCTTTTTGTTTATTATTTTGTTTTTGATCATTATCATTTGGTTTTTTTTGGATTTTGTTGGTTTTTGTTTGTTTGTTGTCTTTAGAATCATTTATGATTTTGGCTTTCTTGGATAATTTTGTAAGGAATTTTTTAAAAAGTATTTGTTTTACTTCTGCTAATAATTGCTAGCATTTGATTTACAATATAGAATGCATTGTTTCCAGTTTATGGATGTTAAAGGAGTTGGATATTTTAGTTTAAGAGAATGAATACATTTTGTGTAGGCAGGAAAGCTTTCTTCACTAGTTACAAAAGTTAAGGCTTGTGGGCTAGAGAGTGTTTGCTGTCTTTTAGAATAATATATAGTATATTCTTGATTTTACATATAATGCAAGTATGTGCATAATGTGAGTAAGATTTGAAAGGAACAGGAGTTGTAGAGGTTTTTCTAATATCACTGCAGAAGGTAGGGAATGGATGGATGATTTCATGTTTTGGCTAGAATTTGGATCTTGAAAGACCTTTGAGAGATTTGAATAATTTCATATTGAAATCTATTTCTATGAAGTTAGATGAGTCTGAAGTATTTTCAGAAGTAGATTGTGGATGTACTAGAATAGTAATATGTTAAGAGACAAAGTATGTGTAATATTTTTTGCAAAGACAGATAGTGATTACAGGTTCAGTAGGTTTAACAAAAAATTAGAAGTTATTTTGAGAATCACATAATGTAGGATTGAAATTGGTAGGTAGAACTTTAAGGGTTCAGATATTACTATTATGAGTAACAGTGCCAAAACTGTTACTGTGTTTGGTGATGTAATTATTGAAGTCAAAAGAGTCAGGTTCAACAGTAATAATACTTGGCATTGTGTGTAACTATCTTTTTTGGTAATAGATATAAAATTTAGATAGTACGAATTATTTGTATAATATTGATTTTAAGAAAAATTTCTAATTTTAAGAGCTATTAGGTTATTTAGGAGTAATTTGTTGATTGTGATATATTTGTAAGAGCTAATTGGATGTTTAGAAAAATTTAATGGATGCCAGAAAAGTGAAATTTCTGGTACCCCTACAGTTTTTTCTAAAATGCTAATGAAAAAACCTGCAAAGTCAGGTTTTAGTTTTCACCTTTTTGTTTGTATCTTGGTAAGTTTTGGTTTGTTTAAAATAAATTATATATCAAAATGACTGGCTTGAGGTGCTTGATGTGTTTCTACTAAGGAATAAGATATGTTAACTTAGTAAATATGTAATTAATGAGCAAAAATTAAAATTTTGGTTTTTAGAACTTTTCTCAGTAGCTAAGTGTTGTTGGAACTTGAAACTTGGCTGCCTAGATGGAGAAAAGTAAGCTTAACAACTTTACTTAAGAGTACAAGTAAGGTTTATTTAGTAAAGTTTTGAGAAATAATTAAATGTTTTTTAGCAAAATTTGGTACAAGTGATCTATGAAGAGAGTTACAGAATTGGTTTCAAATTCTATTTCTAATTTAAAATATGTGATAACTCTTGCAAGAGTATGAACATCAGTAGTTGTTTTGATTATTTTTTTTAGGGTTTCTTTCTTAAATAGGCCTGTGAGTCTATCATTGTCTCTTGTTGCTAGCATGAAGGCTCTTAAATAGTGATAGAAGTAGTATGTAGATCAGGCTGTGTTATTTTCTACTTTGTTGAGCTTTACAAAGGACTTTTCAGTAGCTATTGCTAAATCTCTAAGTTCTTTTGTAGGTGTTAGAATAGAAAAGCTTGCTGCAAGTTTTTGTTTAAGGTAAAAGCTATCAGTTTCCTAGGTTGGATATACCTATTCTTTTTGTTTTGATTCTAGTACTAGATGAGTTTTAAAAGAGTTGAAAAAGTAAAATTTTGATATATTTCCTAAATTATATTCAGTTGATTTGGGTAATATGTCACAGTCTTTGTTAAAGCAAAGATGAATATAATAAAGTGCTGCTTTGAAGGTTGCTTCAGAGTGCTCTTTGAAAGTATGTAATAAGTTTGGTAATAAGTATAATATTGACAATAATTTTTTGCACTCTTCTGTTAATTTTTGTGATATTAGTATTTTAATATAGTTGCTAGTTTTCTGTTGGTCAATTTTCTCAAATTGGGTACTGTATTTTTCGAAAAAAGTTTTAAACCAGGTTTCATAAGTTGTAAGATAAGGCTTAAGTAATAGAATTCTAAAGTCTTTTAAAAATTTTTTAGAAAGAATATTGAAAGTAGTTTTAATATTAAATTAGTTGTTATTTTGGATTGTAAACTCGAGTTGCTTAGAACTGTATTTGATGTTAAAGTGAAGTATAAATCATAATGGTTTAATGTCAAGTTTTTTAATGAATTCTTCAAAATTGATAGTTCTATATTTATAGTTTAGATAAAGATGTAAGCAGGTTAAGTTTATAGTGACTTTACATCTATTAGTATATGAGTAAGGTAAAATAGAATAGTGTGATTGAAGAATATGTAAATAGTTCAGTTGGGTAAAGAAAACTTTTGTAATCTTGATAAGTAAGCCTTTGAGAGTATTATAAAAGGCTTTAAAAGGGTCAGTTTTGATTTATCAAAGTTAGGGCTTGAGTTAATAATGAAATCTGATAAGAACTTAGATTTTTTACTTGCTATTTTGTTAAGAATATAACTGATAAAGAATTTGGCAGGTGGTCTGTTGTTATTTTTATTAATTTCAGATTTATTAGGAATAACTTGTCTAGAAATAAAGTCTTTGAGATTAGATTTCAGGAGGTTGAATAGTTATAATGCTAGTAGAGTGTTGAGTTTATTATATTGTTGCATATTTGAAGTAACAGGATAATTTTTGAACCAGTCAAAGTTTTTAGAAGTATCATGTTTTGGAGTATTTGCTTTTTGTTTAAGTTGTTTGCTGTTGTCTATATTCAGTTTGTTGTTTAAAATTTCTTTGGTATTAGAGTTGTTGTCTGGTTGTTTGTCAGTATTTTTAGTCTTTTTGGAAAGTTTAGCTAAGAATTTTTTGAAGGAAATATGTTTGTCTTCTGTGGATAATTGTACATATTTAATTTTGCAATAGAGGCCACATTGCTCCTAGTTAATAGGGCTTGCAAATTTGGCAAGCTTTAGTTTAAGTCTGTAAATGCATTAAGAATAGGCAGGAAAGCCATCAACTTTAGTTTTAAATACAAAGGCTTTTGGGTCTAATAAATGGTTGTTATCAGTTAGCATAATGCAAAATACATTTTTGGTTTTGCAAATAATGCATGTATATGCATGATAAGAGTAAGCTATTAAAGAGATTTGATTATTGGTGTCTTGTCTGATATTGCTATAACAGTTAGAAAATGGATTAGCGATATTATGTTTAGGCTAAAAGGGTGATTTTGGTATATTATGAAGAGATTTGTAGAGTTTGGCATCTAGATCGATTTCTATTAAGTTAGACTTAATTTCAAATATAGAGGTAGTATTAGAGATAGGTGTCAAAAATAAATGCTATGAAGTGAAGTATATGTGGTATTTTCCACAAAAGTATTTTGTAATAATAGGTTGACTAAGACTGGAGAAGAAGTGATAACCATTGTTGGTATTACATTGTATAGGATTGAAGTTAGCTAGAAAAATCTTAAAACTTTTGCAGTTTTTGTCCAAGGTAGCTAAGGTTCGACCACTATATTTGTTTTGAAGAGTATCTAGATCAAAGGAGTTTGGTTCAATAGTGATGATGCTAGGCATTTTGTGTGTCTATTCTAGTATAATGTTTGTGTTACTAAAAAACAATTTTTAAATCAGATTGAATAATCTGATTTTCAGATAAAATTTTCTAATTTAAGGGCTTTGTAGATAAGTTAGGAAGGATCTAAGAAATGTGGGACTATCAAAAAGGCTAATTGGGTGTTTAGAAAATTTTAATAAGTGCTGGAAAAGTGAATTTTCCAGAGCAATCCAGTGAGTTTTCCTAAATTTATCAGTAAAATAACCTGCAAAAGCAGGTTTTAGTTTTGTCTTTTTTTAATATTTTAGTAAGTTTTAGTTTGTTTGTTATAAAATATATTAATATTACCAGAATAAGGTGCTTGTTATTTTTCTAATAAGTAACAAAGTGGAATTAATTAGTAAAATATTTAGCAAATAAGCAAAAACAAAATTTTGGTTTTTGAAACTTTTCTTAGTGGCAAGTATTGCAGAAGCCTGAAACCTAGCTGCCTAGAAGAAGAAAAGTGAGCTAAGCAACTTTACTTAGAGGTACAAGTAAGGTTTACTTAATAAAATATTGAGAAATAATTAAATATTTTTAGTGAAAATTTGGTACAAGTGATCTACAGAGAGAGTTATGAAATTGGTTATGAATTCTAGTTAAATTTAATTAACTAGTATTCTAATTTTAATTAATTTATTAACTATAATTCTAATTTTAATTAATTTAATTAACTAAAATTCTAATTATATTTATTTAATTAACTAGAATTCTAATTCTGATTAATTTAATTAATCAGAATTAGAATTTTAGTTAATTTATAAATTAATTTTATACTTAATACTTAATTATTTCATTTATATATAATTAATTAAAGAAGATTTATTCAATTATAAAGATTCAAATGTTAAATTAATTTTATATTTATATTATAATAATTTAATATATATATAATTAACTAGAAAAGGTGTGGTGACCTAGTGAAGTAGTTAGGTTGTCAACCCTCCTAGTGGTAGATTGGGTGTTTAAATCTCATCGATGGAGAAAATTTGGATAATCACCTATGTAATATTCGTATTACAGCAACTGTTACTAATAATTGAGTTAGGATACCTGTAAAGACAGTCACACTAGCATGACTGGTGGTCATAGGGCATTTTTGTAACAGGTCACATTACATTGTCCTTTGGAACAAGGTTGTGGTTATACAAAGGAATGCAAACAGGCAATAGGCAGTGCAATCACTAGATAAGTCCTTATGGCCATGTAAATTCATTAAAATTTGGTAACAAGAAGTCCATTTGGGAAGACCCAAGTAGAGAGGTAGCCAGAATTTCAATGGCCCTACTGTAAAGGCTAGCCTTATGAAATGGATACCAAGGTCGAAGTAGCCAGATGGGCAAAAACCTCTAGATGGAGGGTACTACTAACCAGGCTGCTGGATCAAGCCAGAGGAAAATGATAACGGGCCAACCTGATATACCAATAGAACAGTTGTAAGTCCTACCAAGCTATCTGGATTGGGAGTTTGGTGAACCAGCAGGGGTATACTAAAGTATTTTGAATATGCTGTAAAGTAGATGCTGGGTTTTGTGTGAACTCTACAAGGGCATAGCAGTTTAATAGTCAGCTCTGACTGCATGTGTTGGTTCTAGCATAGCAATACCTAGGTCAGCTGTAAAAATGGATGCAGAAGGCTCTGGAGGGTTTACCTCAAGGATAAATTAGTCCTAAGGCTGAGACAATGATCTGGGCATCTGGGATAACCCAGTGATGTTAACACAGATTACAGGTTCAAAGGTTTTAAAGTAAAACACCCAAGCAGGAGTGTTAGATACGGCAATTGGTAGGGAACTTTTGGGTGGACTCTTTAAATAGGTAATATAGAAAAGTTATATGTGTAGCCAATTGTACATTCTTCTGTAGTAGTTTATTGAACTATAATATTGATAAGTGATTAATAAAAGTCAAAAAACCAAAGAGGTCACCTTAATACCAAAAAAAAATAATAATAATTAACTAGAAAAAGAAAGATTTGTTAAATTATTAAGATTTATTAGTTAATAATTTAATTTATATATGATAAATTAGTAAATTTTTATTTAGTTATAAAGATTTGATTTGTAAATTAATCAATACTTACATTCTAATAATTAATTTATATATAATCAATTAAAAAAAGTTTTATTTAATTATAGTAATTCAATTTGGAAATTAATTTTAAACTTACTAACTAATAATTTAATTAAATATAATCTATTAAAGAAGTTTTATTTATTTATAAAATTTAATTTATAAATTAAATTTATATGTACAGATTAGTAATTTAATTTATATACTGTATAATTAATTAGCAAAGTTTTATTTAATTATAAAGATTCGATTTATAAATTAATTTATATTTACTAATAATTTAATTTATATATAATTAATTAGAGAAGTTTTAATTAATAAAGTAGCTATGTGATGTTATTATGCAAAACTAAAAATAAAAAATACAATTTTAAATTTAGCATTAATATACAGAATATTTTATAAAAATATGTAATAAAAATATAATTTGTTATTATCTAAGTTAATATTAAATTATATATTAAAATAGTAGTTAACAATATTAGAAAAAATATAAAAAACTTATACATTAATCCAAATTGGTATCATCTTTTAACTCTCCTATTACTAATAAAGAACTTCTTAGAGATGTGGTGACTTAGTGAAGTGAATAAGTTGTCAACCCCCCAAGTGGTAGGTTGTGAGTTCAAAACCTACTAATGGTGAAAATTTAAATAATCATCTATATAATACATAAATGTATTAAATAACGGCTTTCTGTTAATCAGTTGGAATAGGATACCTGTAACTATGGTCACACTAGCATGACTGGCAGATCACAGGGCATCTGTGTAATCTTGGTTACACAGAGGAATGCAAACTGATACCAGGTGGTGCAAACCTAAAATAAGTTCTTGTGGCAGTGTAAATCTGTAGAACTAAAAAACCGGAGCCACTTGGAAAACCTGTATAGAAAGGTAGCACAGATTTTCAACAATACCACTGTAAAGGCTAGACACCAATGTGAAGAAACTGGGCAGACAAGAACCTCAGGTAAGGGGTATCACCAACCAGGCCACTGGAACCGAACCAGAGAAAAAGGATATCAGGCCAGCTCGATATACCAAGAACAGGTCACAGTCCTACCAGGCTATCTGGATTATGAGTCTGGGGTCAAAGCAGAGGTATACTATAAGTACTAGAGATATGCTGTGAAGTAGATGCTGGGGTTTGGGTGAACTCTACAAGGGCTAGCCTTGTTAATGTTTGTTGAATGAGTAAGTAGTTAACAAGAGGATACCCCAGAACCTTACAGTCAGGTGATGTATTCTGAAATGTTTAATGGCTTGATAGACATACAAAAGGAAAAGCTAAATGTTAGGTTAGATGGCACTTAGTTGTACAAGAACCAGGTATTACTCACCTGGGTGTAGTATAAGAATCAGAGTGTTTAAATAGGTACCCTCCTAGTAGGTTACAGGCATGGCAGCTAGTGTAGAACCCTTGGGTGAACTACTTAAATAAATAACCAAAAGTTACATGTATAGCTAGTTGCACACTTATCTTGTACAAATCATATGTAATGCATTGACCAAAAACACAAATAAAGGTGATAGATACTGATAACATTGGCTTTAATAAAAAAAAAAAACAAAAATAAAAAAATAAAAAACTTCTTTAAACTCTCTTACAACTATCTAATAACAAGGCCTATAATCCTATAGGCATTAGTTATAAAATGCTTAAACATATTAGTTCCCAATACACTTCTGCTATTATTGCTCTCTTTAATTATTGTCTTCTTGATAACAGAATCTTTAAACAATAAAAACATAGTAGAATTTATTCTATTCCTAAATGCAACACTTTTGATAGTAACCTTAACCTCACATGACCTATCAGTTTGATTAAACATATTCACAAACTTTACACTAAAATTCTTATAAACTAACTCAGCTCTGTATTTTTCTCAAACCCCAATAATAGTACTTCAATTCCTATTCATATTCTTAATAATCTTATTGAAGATGCTACTTGCAATTACAAAGACATTTGGTAACTCTTACAAGACATGAGTAAAGCACAAGATATAATTAAAGCATATGATTCTGTAAACTTTGCTCTTTTTAAACATTTACTTTCTTATCTCTTACTTTCTTTATTCATTATTAACATTCTTACTAATCTTCTTATTGATCATTATAACCAAGTTATTACTAATCTTAGTCTTACTTTCTCTTACCCAGTTTACAATAGTATTAATCAAGGTAAAACAATTACACTTTTATTATAGCATATTTATTATAATCCACTTATTTTATACATATACTTAAAAGTCCTTAGATATACTTTACAATCTATATGGATCATTAATCTAAAACTTCAAACTTATTCATTACAAAAACAATGTCTATTCTAGCATATATGGATGATACTCTTTGGGTTACTTCTTTACAAACTAAGCTATCTTATATATTATCTATAGCTGAATCATTTTATATTATAGCAAACATCTAAGTTAATCTTTCAAAATCTATTCTGGTTACTAACAACTCTCTATTCTACTATACTCTTATTTCTTATAATAACTATCTACTTTCACTTCATCCTTTTAAATAACCCTTTAAATTTTTAAGTTGCTGATTTACTTTAGATAACAGGCAATCTAAACAAACAAAACTAATTATCTCTGAATTTTCTCAACTTATCCAAATTACAAAAACAAAATATACATTATTAACACAATTATTATTTTTATTATCAAATACTGCTTGCACAATATTGTTATTAACCAACCTACCTGCAACAAAATTTTCACTCAACACATTGGTCTTGTTAAGCTCAAAGCTAAACTTTGTTGTATAATACTATCCAGTACCCTATTACATTCTCAAATCTACAACATTAAACATATCTGAGATATTTAATTACAACATTATATTTCCAATCTTCTTAAATGACTCAATAATTCTGACCTACTAGGCACATTTATTCATATATGAATTTAACAACTTCAAAACAATCTTTGGTCTTCAACTAATATTTTCCTTCATCCTAAGCCAATCATTAATGAACCCAATTAGTTAATCACAAACTTCAAAATAATACAACTTATTAAACATATAAGTTGGACTTTTTTAACTTATCTAATTTACAACATTCTATATATTCTAAATGATAAAACTATATCTCTTAAATCTCTTTTTTCTTTTTATTTAAAATATCCTATTTCAAAAAACAACTCAGATATCATAAACTTCTTTTCTAGACCAACTTACTAATTATGACAATTCATGTCTACTGCATTGGCAACACATTTCACTTAGACTTAACAAAATCCAAAAGATGTTATATCACAATAGTTTACTACTCTTGAGAACATTACTACAAGTTATTCTTACCAATACACCCTATATGTTTATTATAATCTACCTTTTATAAACTACTTTTGCTTTTTTACTGACTACTTTACCTTTAATACTAAATTTTGGCTACTCACTGTTCTTAATAATTAAATAATTATTGGTAAGATCAGAAAGCATAATACATCTACTGTCTTACTCTTATCAATCACTGGCACTGCTCATTCCAGTCTTAGTTCTCTAATCTTTATTCTACTCCTTTCTCTACTACTACATTATATACTAGATGCCATCTTAACTCAAATACAATTACTAACAAATATATTATCTTTATTTCTACTAACCTGGCTACTAAGTTACTTTGCTGCATCAATTTTGATAAAACTTTCAACCTTTATGCAAACTTTCTTAATATTATATATTCTGTTGCTCTCCAACATCTTTTGTATATTCCATCTTCTTTTTTATTTACAATTAATCTACAACAACTATCTTTTATTTTTAAAATATGTCAACTTGTTAATAACCTTCAGACTATCATTAACTCAAGCTACAATCTATCATCTATCTCATTTTACACTGATGGTTTTGTTATTAAATTTGAACCTTATAGTGCTCTATAGGCATAGGTTGGATTCAAGTTGATAATTTTACAACTATTAACTTATTTTAGACACAAGTTAAACTATGGTCATGCTTCTTCAAAGCTGAAATTCTTGCT
Source organism: Cetraspora pellucida (assembly GCA_910591915.1). NCBI lineage: Eukaryota > Fungi > Glomeromycota > Glomeromycetes > Diversisporales > Gigasporaceae > Cetraspora > Cetraspora pellucida. The sequence continues at coordinate 1,043 of CAJVQA010006400.1, read as the reverse complement.
ATTTTTTTAGCAATTATTACTGCTTCTAAACATTGCTCTGTTCACATATTTACTAACTCATAATCAGTAATCTTCAAATATCATAACATTTGCCAATCAGCATCTACTCTTTCTTATACTCATATTTTATATTTTTCTATCTGGCAAACACTTATCAACTTTATTAAGTCTTATGAAATTTAACTTACTTTTTACAAAGTTATAGCACACTAAGATGATCCATTTAACAACTTTGCTGATCAACTTACTCATAATTACCAAATACTACCTTATCTAACATTTTTAATTAACAATCCTTATAACCTCAACTATACTTTTTTTATTGATAAATTTTCTATTGAAACTTCTATTTAATACTCTATTCAAACTATATGCCAAGTCCATATTATAAAACTTTGAACATCTCAATATTACTTTTAATAATGGTCTACTATTGCATATGACATTAACTAAAAAGCTATATGACTTTATATTAACAACAATCAAAAATTTTCTAATTTTGCTTACAGCTTTTATTCATCTACTCTGAAAACCTTTCTAGTTAAACTTCTTACAGATAAACTTTACATTTCTTATACTTTTCATAAACACAACTTTCTATTTTCTTCCTTTTATCATCAATGCAACCAAACTAGCTCTTCCTTTTATTGGGTTATCTGCCCATCAACCCAAACAATTTACTATTTAATCTCTAATTCTCTTAATAGTATTTTAAATACAACTACTCTCGATATGTTTGCCAATCTTGTTTCTGATTTATATACTAAAATTCTTACATTTAACAGTTTCAAACTGCATAACTCTTCATATATACTTCACTTATTTTTATCCTATCTGGTTTAGTTCCTATTGGTCTTATTTCTACTATTTACAATATTTCTATTTTTTACTGTCTGCTACTATACTTTCTATCAAACTTTTTCTTTACTTAAACCAACAAATATACAAACAAATATGAATTTTATACTGCATTTCATGTTCTGCACAGGCTCAAACTACACTTTCTACTAACTTAACTCATAGTTATTCTTCTAGTCTACCTG
>CAJVQA010006399.1:0-14942 GCA_910591915.1 Cetraspora pellucida | reverse complement strand
TAAATAATATATATAAACTAAATATAATATAAAATATAGATGCTTCAAATCACATAAATGTTATATGTTTGATATGTTTAATATTTTGCACAGTAATTGTTCAACCAATCAGATCACAGTTTTCTTATTAATTTGGTTATTGGATTCGATCTTGTGATCCTGTGATCAGAAATGGATGATCTATATCTTATTAGAACCAACTCAGCAAGCTAATTCGAATAGTGGTAGTTTCATCAAATTCTGCCCAGTAGTTCAAGAATTATGATCGTTTTTGTAGGTTACCAGTATCTTTTATATTTACTACTAAGTTATAATTTTTTTTCATTCTTTTTTTTGTCATTATATGTTGTGTATTATTATGTATACTTGCTATAGTTACTACACTATTTGTGTATATTTTAATTTTGCTTTTGCTTGATACTATAGTAACTACATACCAGATAGCTAGTAGCTTTATCTTTGTTAAAGACAGCCATCCTCTAGCCTTAATGGCATCTTCATCTATTATATACTCTTCTTTATTGTTCACTTGCACCCAACTAGCTTTCATATAGTCTGAATCTTGATTTCTCTTTTTTGCTTTTATTAATGATCTGTCTGTATAAAAAATCAACTCCTCTTACTTGACATTATTCTCCTTAATGTACTTATGTTTTTCTACTAATAACTCTGTAATACTATTACTAATTTTTTATTTTTTAAATATTTCAATGTCTTTGTTTTCTATAAAAATCTCTTTTAAATGTCTTTCAGAGCTTGAGATCTTGTAATCTTTTCCTTTTACAATAAACTTTAACATATTTGTATTAATTTCTAGTTGCCATTCATCTTTTCTATTTGTGTATCTTGTAATTATTCTATAGATTTCTTATTTTTTGTATTTTTTTACACAACTATCATCAATACTATTGTTTTTATATTTGCAGCCTCTATATTTTTCTAATACTGTTTTTCATCTTTCTGGTTAATAAATTGCTTTCCAATGTTCAACTTGTACTGATTTAGATGTTTTAGTTACTACTCTTCCTACTAATACTTTTTCTTTCTCATAAAACAGTATATTGTTTATAACTACCTAATGTTTTTGTCTTGAATCATCTAATAATTCTGCTACTTGTACTTTAATTCTTTCTTTATTTGAAGCTGCAGTTCTAAATTCTGGTTTTACTATCTACAACTTGGTTCTTTTATCATTTTCATTTCTAGAGCTTTGAACCACTTCACTGGTCTACCTTTGGCATTGCCTCTTTTTAGAAAACTTAATTACTGTCATGTAATTATTTTGTTTCCTTCTTTGTCTATTAATTGATACACAAACATAATACCTAACTCTTTTAATCTATATGTGATAATTGGTGTAAAATTTCTTTTTAAAATTTTATATATTCTTGTGCTTTCCTTATTAAAGTTTGGGTTTTCATAATTAAAGTTCAAAACTAATTGTATTCTTTTGCTCTTAGCATTGTTAAACATGCCAGATTGTTTTTTCATAGCTTTGCACTTGTTTTTGAAATATTTTCTTGCCATATATTTTTAGATGCTCCTATTAAATAAAAACTATCTTTTATTCTTATATTAGTTACTGCTTCTTCTGAGTTTGCTGTATTGAGTTAATTATGCAAACTAGTAATTTGCTTAAGCAGTAACTGGTTCTATAGTGAGTTAAGGTTACCCAAGTTTCTGTGATACATCATACTATTTCTTATGAATTATATAACTTCTATTTTTCTTTTTGTGAGACCAATTATTGGTGTATATATGTTGATTAATATGTTTTTTGATAATCTTATTATTTGTAGTATGTAGGTTAACTTGAGTATAATGCATATGTTATTAATATATAATATTTGACTGATTGTTAGCTTTTTTGGGTTTAGACCCTTTACAAATATTCATACTATTTATTTAGGTCTTGACTTTATTGTTAATTCTTTAAGTTTACAATTTAGCCAAATTCCTAAAAATCATATAATTTTATTTTTACTCTCCTTCTGAATCCACTCTTTGCTAAAAAAGATTGTTCTATTTTTCTTTTCTTCTTTGGTGTTTATTATAATAAGTTTGGTCTTTTTTCTATTAATTTGTATATCATTTAAGTTAAAGAAGTCTTTTGCTATTTTGATAATTTTTTCTATTTGCTTTTTAATTGATGCAACTCATGTTGTATCATCTGCATATGCTACTACAGCTTGTCTTCATTTTTTAGCTTTTTGCATTGTATTCTCTATACTATTATTGTATAAAGTACACAATATATAGCCTAGACCTAGGTCATTTTGGATTCTTTCTAATAATGGGTTGTAAAAAATTCTCTAAATTAAAGGTGAAATTACTTTACCTTGTTCAATACTATCTTTAATCTCAAAGGCTTCTGTTATTCCTAAGTCTGTAATAATTTTTGATTGTTGATTTTCAAACAAATTTAAAATGAAGATACTTGCTGTTTTTGGTATTTTAAGTCTTTTGAGTACTAAATCTAGTACCACTAATAATACTGAATCAAAGGCCTTTTTTATATCTTGAAACACTAGCCAAAGTTCTTTTTTGTTATTCTTTGCATCTTCCATTATTGCATTAATAATGTGTACTGGCTCTTCTGTTGATCTACCTGGCAGTTCTGCAAAGTCTGATCTTTTTAATAAATTTTTTTTATAAAATATTTGTATCAATCTTTTAGTAAATATTTTGGTCATGCATTTTCACAAGGTTTCTAGCAATGTTATCAGTCTTATATTTTCTTAAATTATATTGCCAATTTAAGTCTTTTGGTATTGGATAAATTTGTAATATCTTTCATTTTTTGGAAATTAACTCTGTTTTAATACATATTTCTGCCAGCTTTCTGAAAATTTGTTGAGTCTGATTGCTAGCCACTTTGATTAGCATATAGGTAATTCCTGACACACCTGGAGCTGTATTATTTATAAGTTCTGATAACATTTCTAGCCATTCTTCTTTTATGATATCCTGATTTAGCTGTTTGTACCAGATTTCATCAATTTTCTCTTTTGGCTGATATATTTTCTCCTACCTGTTTCTAATCTTATAGCTTTGAAAGTTTCATATTCTGAATTGTTGCTAGAAATGCTTTTTAGTCTTTTCTAACATCTTTTGTGAGTTTGCTATCAGCTTTCTATTCAAGTCCTCTAGCTTGACAAGTCTGTTTATTCTTATTTTATTTAATGATTTGTCTAATAGACTCATTAATATTCTTTCTTGCTTGCTATTGATCATTTGACATCTTCTTTCGATGTTTTGTTCTATTTCTTTTAGCCTTTGTTTTTCTATCTCTTATGCTCTTCTTGTATACAGAATCTTCCACCAATCACATATATTAGAGATTATTTCATTTGTCCATATCTTTGTAATTTTTTCTATACTGATTTTATATTGCTCCTTTATATATTTTATTATAATATTAAATTCTTCTATATTTTCAGAAATCAAACTGAATTTAACATTTTTCTTTTCTAAACTAATCTATTTTTCTAGCTGTGATAATACTTTAGTTAGTTCAGATTTCCTTGCTTTATTGTTCTTTTTGTTTTTAGTAGTATTTAAAACTTTTTTCTTTAGTAATGTCTTTCTTGCTGCTTCTAGTATACTTTTGCTTATAACTTTCTATATTTCATTTAAATCTTCTTTGAACTTTTCTGCATATTCCAATATATTTTTTTTTATTCTTTGTAGTAGATCTTTATTTTTAAGCATTCTGTCTAACTCTTCTCTATATTTTTCTTAATTCTCTTTTGTTACTTTTTCATATAATAAAATTGTTCAATATTGTTTTAATTTCTTGAGTTTTGACACTTTGTACCATGCAGTTATATGATTTAATTTTAATCTTGTGACTGCTGCACCATGATCACTATTTATGCAGTTGGATATATCTTGAATCTTTGCATTGATAAGTTCATTTGCAAGCTCTTTTGTCATCTAAATTTGGTCAATTCTTGTACTGAATTTTCTATTTGTTTATAAAAATTCTTTACTTCTTGGATTTTTTATTCTAAAAAAAATCTTTGAAATTCTGACCAATTAGCCATTTTATAATTAGTTTTTTTTAAAAGAGTTGTATTTTAGAATACTAGATCTATTTAGCTCTGAGTTAATAATGCAATTTAAATCATCTATTATTACTATTTGTGTCTAATAAGTTCTTTTAATATATCTTTCTATAATTGCTCTTTGGATTCTTCTCTGTTCTTCTTTATTGTTAGATGGCATATATATTATTATAACCATAAGTTCTAGTTGCTTGAATATGAAGTTTGCTACTATTATATATTTATTGATTCTATCTATGTCTTTTACATCTTTCTTTTACTAGTATTTTAACCTCTAAGTCCTTCTTTTTTGTTGCATTTGAATCTGACCAAAAACTTCCATATTTGTCCAGATCTTTTACAATAAAGAAACCTTTTTTTTTTGCTAATTTTGTTTCTGCCAGACCTAGTATATTAATCTTATTGTCCAAAACCTATTTATATATTAATTCTATTTTGTGGCTATTACTTTTTATTCTATTAATATTATGACATGCAATGTTTAATTCCAAGTTGCTTTTTCTAATCAAATCTATTAGTGATGCTTTTTTGTATATTAATTTTTGGTCAGAAATAACTTTTTTATTATTTTCTATTATTTCTAAAGCATCTATTCTCTTTGTACCTGGGTTCTTTAATTCAACTAAGGCATTTTTCAGAAGCTATAGACAGGATTTACCTGCATTTTGTCCAAACTGTTAAGTTTCTTTAATATTTCTTGCAATATGTTTTGATGCTCTTCAATTTGTTATATAATTAATGTTTCTTTTTTTTGCTCTGTATTGTTTCTTGTTCCTTCTTTTTGTTTTTCTTTTTTTCTTTTATTTACTTCAGATTTAATTGTCTTTGGCTTCTCATTACCAAAATTATAGATATCTTTATAAAAACTTAGTCTTCTTTCTTGTTTTTTATTATATTACACTTCTGTGTTTTCTTGGTCTAGTTTACTTAACTCTATTTCTTTTTTTTTTAATGCTTATTTTTCTTCATATCAAGACAACTTGTTATGATAATAAAAAGCATTTTTTTCTTTTGCTTTTTGATACTTTTCTTCAGATTCAAAGTATGCAAAAGCTATACTTTTTTTGTTACCATTACTATTTTTTGGTATTTATAATGCCTTAACTTCTAAAGGTCTTAGTTGTCTTAACAAGATTAATTCGAATACTAATTTTGGAATATCTTGTAATGCTGTCTTGTATTTTCTTTTTTTTCAAGTATTTCTGAATTGAATCTTCCTAGTGTAATTCTATACATTAATCTTTTTTCAAAATACACTAACTAGCTTGATGCTAGTGGGTTTATTCTTTACTAATTCTAACATGTAATTTGAACTTATGCAGCTTTTGTCTTTTTTAGAGTTCTCTATTTGAGTATTCATGTTTTTTTATAAAAACTTAAACAACATATTACTTTTTCATATTTTGCATTTTTTGGCAAGTTCCAAATTGTTAACATTACTGTTAGATTATTTTTTTTCTTAAGTTGTTTATTTTATTTTTGTTTTTGCTTTAGCACCTCTTTTTATTCTAAGATTTTTGATCTGCTTTTAGTAGACCATATGGAGTTACTTATATTTTTAGATACCTATCTTGATGCATAGATGTCTTCATAGAATCTGCTTTCTGGATTCTTTTTTCTTCTATTAATGTACTTTTCTTTATTCTATTGTTGTTTCTTAGAAGCATTAGTCTTTTTGACTTCTTCATTCTTGGATCATGTATACTACATTCTGTCATTAACAGGACTACTTTATCTTCAATATTTACTTTATCTGAAGTCTCAAGTATTTCTTTTTTTATTTCATTTAATAAAACTTCTGCTTATTTGTTAGCTTTGTCATCTCTTTTTTTATTTACTATTTCTATTTTTTCTTTTAAGTGCCTTCATTTAAGACTGCTTTCTTGAACTATTAACTGTATTACTTGTGCTTCTAGCTTCATTTTGTTTTTTGTTTTATTAAAATTTACTTTTTGCTGTCTTGTTGTTTGATTTTTTTTCTTTTTTCTTATTAGAGCTATCGATTTCTTTTTCTGCTATTATTTTCTTTCTTTTTACACAAGTCTCTTAACCTACTAATTGTAATATTAATAGTTTAAGTTTCATTCATGTCTCTATATTTTGTACTTCTTCTTTATTATTATATGTCACATCTTGCATGCTGTTTTCATTTTCTTTACTTTCTTGGTTAATTAAAATCTTTCTTTCCTTGTTGTAATTTTTTTTTTTGGCAATATTTCTGTACACTTCTTTATGTTGTCTACTATAACTTTTATAATATATATCTGTACTGAGTTGCTTACATCTAAGAATTTTGCTATATCTATATTTATTTTTGCAATATGTTCTTTTTACTTGTTTAAGTAAACACACTTTTCTGGTATTTTTCTTTGGTTTAGATTATACAAATCTTTAATTTCTGCTATTACTATTTCATTATTAGTTGTTTGTTTAACTTAAATCTAACTTTGTTCTAGAACTTTCTAAACTAATTACTAATCTAATAACTATTTATGCCATTGTTTGTAGTGTCTTATTTAGTAGTCATGTTCTGTATTAGTTGAGTGTTTGAACATGTATTGCTTTGTTTATCTATTTGTTTATTCTAATTACATGATTGTTTACTATATAATTTGTTTATATGTCAATCAATCAGCTTTTTAGGATCACAATTAGTTTTTAATTTTTTTGAAAATTTTCTAAAAATTTTTGAAAAGCCTTTTGATATTTTTGATAAACAACTTCTCTAAGAAGTTGTTCTAATAAATTTATACTATTTTTGAATTTTCTTTCTTTTTCTTTAGTAGCAAAAAATCTGTTTCTTAAAGTAGTTTTTGAGTAAATTTTGATGTATTCTTTTTCTAATTTTGTAAAATTGAGATTAGCAAAAAGAGTTTTTTTGATTTTGATGTTTTGTTATTTTATTAATAATATAAAAAAGTATGTAATTATAAATTTTTTATTTTAGAACTTATATTATTGAAAATATATTGTTAATGTTAAAAAATAATATATTTATGTGATATATATTTTTGATTGCATATCTTTAAAAAACAAAGCTGAATTATATGACTTGTGTATTTATCGATATCTTCTAAATAAAGATAAATTATTTAATATAATTATTTATTTAATTAATAATATTATACTAATATGAATTTAATATTTATAATATGCAATTTTTAAGAGTATGGGTCCCATAGCTTAGCAGTTAAGCTCCCATACCCTCCATAGTCAAGGTTAATAGTTCAAGTCTAACTAGAAGCAAAATTGAAAGATTTTAGCTTCTGTAACCTAATAAGGAGCCTGTAATTGAATGCGAAGCCCTATAGTTAAGTTCAAGTGCAGTACAATAATGAAAATAGGAATTTCCAGAAGGAGACCCAATTGTGGAATGCAGGCACTATGCAAACAAGCAGTTGTTACAGAAAGTTACAGTTATAAAAAAATTGCACATGTAAGTCCTTTAGGCTAGAGCAGCACCAACATCCTTATATCTTATAATATAGACAGTATCAACATCCCTGCACCCAACTTGTAAGGTACTTGCTTGGAAAGATAATCAACAAATTGTACAAATAAGTCTTAATTAGTATTCAAGAAGAGGATTTGATTGGGAGAGTATTCTAAAAATAACTATGACTGAAATGGTAAGAGAAGTAGAGAACACAAGGACGGACTGTAATAAAGAATTAGTCTAACCAAAAATTGGAAGCACCTCTGGCATAGCTAAATAATCTAATTATAGAAGAGAAAATCTTGAAGGTTGGCATATAACATCTTTGTGCAATATAAAAGTACCAAATCGGATTTCTGTTTATACCTATATGGAAGTCTATGACAAACAAGACTGGGATCAACCAACCAATGTGAGATAAGATCTGCAAGGTAGTATGACATCACTGGAGTTAGTGTAACTCTCTGGGGCATAACCAGAATTATCCTGCAGGTATTATCAAATAAGCTGGAAGCTTGCAATATATAGTAGTATGGTATCACTAGGGTTAGAAAAACTCCTTAGGTATAACCAAAATTGTTCTGTTTGTAAGCACAACAAGTCTCAGTCTCCACCATAGAAGGAAGCATCATGTTGGAGTTAAATGCAGCATCAAGTTACTGTATAACATTAAGACCTGGGGCATCTGCAGGAATGGTAGTAGCAGATCTGGCTTGAGATACAAATTGGTCAAAAAGACCAATAGTGGCAGTAGATCTGGCTTGGATATGGGTTCTTTGCAGATTTTGGACCATTGTCAGAACACCTTAGAGGAATCAATAATAGGCATACAAAGATAGGAAGATCATAAGGATCAAACATACCTGAGTAGGACCAATTTGGGAGTGGTACAGTGACAAAAAGGTGAGAAATGTGGGAAACAAGATAATACTAGATATAGTTAGATTAAGAGGCAGAAGAAACAAAACCAAATAAAACATGTGAGTGAGACATATGGGTATGATTTATATAAAACAGTACTTCTGGTATTTGGAATACTATATTAAGTTTGGTAGGTATTCTTGTCTGTGTAACAGTTTAATAATATGCTCTGACTGCAAGTAGTTGTTAAGATAACGCATGCAAGCATTTGGTGGACATGCACTTAGGTGCCATATAAGTAACCGGGTGAAGTCAGTAGTGTAAAATTAGATAATATATAGTACTAGTAATAATTAATCCTAAAATGTAACCATAAATTTATATTATATCAAAATTAAAGCTAATAAACCAACTGGCATTGTTGCCAAAGTTCAAAAAAAAAATATATATATATGTAATTTTTTATTTAAGTATAAAAGAACATTACAAAAATTCATATTAATCAGAAACTAATTAGTTCATAAGTATATTATTAAAACAAAGTTAAATTATTTTAATATAGTTATTTATTTAACTAATAATATTCTACTAATATTTATTAAATATTTATAATATACAATTTTTTATTTGAGTACAAAAGAATATTACAAAAATTCATATTATTAAAAACTAATCAGTTTATAAATATATTATTAAATTAAAGGTAAATTATTTTAATACAGTTATTTTGTTAACTAATAATATTATACTGATATTTAGTAAATATTTATAATATGCAATTTTTTATTTAAGTACAAAAGAACATTACAAGAATTCACATTATTCAGAAACTAATAAGTTTATAAGTATATTATCAAAGCAAAAATAAATTATATTAATGTAATTATTTATTTAATTAATAATATTATACTAATATTTATTAAATATTTATGATATGCAATTTTTTATTTAAGTACAGAAGAAAATTACAAGAATTTATATTAAGTTTATCTTCAAAGCAAAGATAAATTATTTTAATATAATTATTTATTTAATTAATAATATTATACTGATATTTATTAAATATTTATAATATTGTTAGAGAGAAATCCAGTTAGAGCTATTGTGTAATGATTATCAAAAATGTGACCAAAAATGTAACCAGAATTGCAAGTTAAATCATAACCCAAAACCAGTGATCATGTAACCTAATTTTTTCTTATTGTATGCAAGGGAAGTCCCAAGATTTAGAACAATTTACCTATGATTGTAAGCCTAGGCCCTACATGTAACAATTATTGCTAATCTAAAAAGAAAAAAAGACTTAGTAGAATCATTATAACATATAACAAGAAAAAAGTATAATATTTACTTTTACAGACTTATAACAAAGTCTTTAACCTGCAAAGACTTTTTAGAAGATTTAGTTATAACTCTAGCAGTAGAACCTACAAAATAAAGAAGTAATTAAAAGATAAAATTATGAGTCAAAAGATAGGATTATACAATTAACAAAAAAGAAAACAAGAAAGAAAAAATATTCTCAAGCATACTTCTCTAATAATTTCTTATAAAAACTCTCTGTTTTAATTTTAAGTTGGATAGGACCTCTCATGACCCTCTGGCCCTTCTATACTCCTGTAACTAAAGAAAATTAATAAAATAAAAATAGTTATAAAATATAAAAAGTGCAAAGAGTGTAATACTGATAAGCATTATTTTAAAAAGTTTCTATACCTACCTCAGTAACTTACTTAAGAGCCATCTTAGCTATTGCCAAATTATATTACCTTATATTGATTTGAGTAATGTTATGTGATATTAATAATTTTAAAGCAACAATTCATCACAATTGCTCTATCTTAGAATTTACACAATTTCTGGTAACAATATACAATTTTTTATTTGAGTATGAAGAACATTACATTAATTTATAATAATTAAAAACTAATAAGTCCAAAAATTTATCTTTTAAGTAAAAATAAATTATTTTAATATAATTAATTATTCAATTAATAATAATATACTAATATTTATTAAATATTTATAATATGCAATTTTTTATTTGAATATGAAAGAACATTACAAAAACTTATATTAATTAAAAACTAATAAGTTCATAAGTATATCTTTTAATTAAAAGTATATTATTTTAATATAATTATTTATTTAACTAATGATATTATAATAGCATTAATATAATGTTTATATTATTCAATTTTTCATATTTAGCATTTAATTAATTATAAAAGAAAGGTATCTCAGAACTTGTCAAGTTGAGTTAATCATATAAATATTTTTATTCATTTTTTAAATTTTTTAAATTTTTAAAAATTCAAAATAAAAAAAGAAAAGCATTTATCAAAAGCTGTAAGTAGCAAGATGGCTAAGAAGAGAAAGTATAAAAAGAAGAAGAAATATAAGAATTATTACATGCAGATAATAAACTTATATAGTAGTAATAAATTATTAACTTATTTTAGTAACAACAAAATATATTACAAAAGCAGTTCAAACAGTACTGCTGCTCTTAAAACTAAAGAAAAAATAATAAAAAAAGTTCCTCTCTTTTAGACTCTAGAAGTGCAAGCACTACTAGCAGTGATATTAAAAGAGGTCAAGCTGCCAGTGTAGCTAATGTCATAGTAAAAAATGGTATGCAGTGTATCTTATAAGAGGAATGGATCTAGAATGCTAAGGAAATAGGTAATTAATTAGGTTAGTAAAAAAATAAAAATAAAAATAAAAAAAAATAAAACTTATATGTATACTTAGCTTAAAAAAAAAAGAAAGGTATTAAACATTTGTTGAAAATCATGTTCATATAACTACATGATAATCATGATCGATTAATCAGAATTGAAAATTATGTATTACGAAAGATTGGTTTTGTATGAATTAGTACTACTAAAAAAGTAATAAAGTATAATATGATAGCAAATATGCATAAAATATGTAGTCAATTTGAAAATAAAGATAGTATATAAATTTAGCTATATAGTTAATTTGAGAGTCAATTGATCATATGATCAATTATGATATAATTAATTTAAGAAAAATAAGATATATAAGTAAAAGTGAAATAAATAATAATAATATAGTTAGTTTAGAATAAATAAAGAAACTAGAAAGAGGATGTCAATACCTATATAGTTTGTTGTATTAAACTTGTCTTGAATCAGATTCATTGGTCACTTACTAGTGAAGCTGGATCGTTAGTAGCAAAAGTCACTTATTAACTTATGACACTAACAAAAATCAAGTAGTTCTGAAAATAGTTAGCCTTACAAACAACTAACAAAAAAACAAATAGCTCACCTATATATAATATATTTTATTATTAATTGAGTTTGAATTTGTTATACTAGTGAATTTCTAGATAATTAAGATATCAATAAGATATTAGTTAATTTTAAATATAAAATAAGCAATGAATTTAAGCTCTTATTATTATTATTATTTGGCTTACAATATTTTTTAGTATTTTTTATTTTTTAAAATAAAATTAAAATATTAACAAAAAGAGGTTAGTTGTTTGCTTTTAACTACAGATGAATAAAACCTAGTTTTTACAAATAAAGACCATAAGGCAGAAGTTAATTCTTGCAATAATGAAGAAATTAACTAGTTACAAACAATATTCTGATGCAATTGAGAAGATATTACAACAACATCACAAAATGCAAAAATGGACAGTTATAATAAATGTCAGTTCAACATTAAAGGCTTACAATCAGTTCAGAATAAATAAAAATACAAGAATAAATAAAGTAAACATAATATAAAATTAGGTATTATATAAATTATTATTATTATTATTATTGTTATTATTATTATTTAAAAAAAAAAAGAAAGTGTAAGGTGTTAATATATTTAATTAAATCAGAAAATAAAAAAATTACATAATATTTGTATAATAATTTAAAATTATTTATAAAAAGTAAAGGTGGTAATATATATCATTCTGATGAAATATAGGTGCCTGATAATAAGGCAACAAAGAAATATAGAAAAAAAGTAAAAAAATTAGTATGTGTAGGCAAGTGGTAACATCAAAAGAATGTTAGTATATTATATTCTATTAAATTAGCCAGCATTATGTATTTATATAATATTAGCTAATTTAATAATATATGTTTTTTATAATTATATTAAATGATAAACTATCTTCCTAATACTAATATTATATTTATTTAAAAAGCTTGTTTACAAACATATTGATTCATTTATAAAGTCTCTTCAACCAAAAAATAATAAGATATACAATTGGCACTATAAAGATTATATGAATAGAAAAAAGACTTTATTATAAAATTGTTCTAACTAAGTACTATTAGATGATATACCAAGTTATTACAATATTTTAGTACCAGAATTTAATGCAAATTATTCTACTAAAAATAAAGACTCAAGAGAAAAAAAAAAGCCAGTTTAAAGAGAGTAAAAAAGAAGTTTGTGAAAAATATTAATAAAAAAAAAAGTAATAATAATAATAATAATAATAGAGTCATATTATATAAAAAAATAAAAAACTAAAACAAAAAAAAGAGAAAGAAGTCTTCAAAAAACTATGACAACAACAATAGCAAGCATATTAATAGCAATAACAGCAAGCATACTAGCAGTAATAACTACAAGCATACCAACAGCAACAATTACAAGCACATCAGCAACAATAATAGAAAGCATAAAAGCAGCAACAATAGCAAGTATAATAGCAGCAACAATATCAAAAATATTAGTAGCAACAAGAGCAAAAATACTAGTAGCAACAATAGCAAGAATATTAGTAGCAACAATAGCAAGTATATTAGCTATAGCAACTGTAGGCCCATTAATAACAAGACAAAAAAAACCTACAGTAAGGACCAGTAAATTAATACAAGTAGAAAAAAAAACAAAAAAAAAGATAATATTTAAAAATATTATATATTTTATTGTATATTTCTATATAATGTAATAGTATATTAAATAATAAATATTAAATTAGTAAATATTAAATAAATATTAGCTAAAGTAAATTTAAATATCTAATAAATAAACATTGTATAATAAAGTAATATTTTTTATATAAAAATAAACATTATATTATTCTTAATTTTCACAAAATATTATGAACTAATATTTTACAAATAAGCTAATATTTAATTATTAATAAATAAATATCATCAATATTGCATTAAATATATTTAATTAACTAAAATATTATCTATAAATAATTAAAATAATTCAATTATATTTATCTTTATTATTGAATAACAGTAAACTATTATAACAAGACACAAATTATTAACTCTTTCTGATGATCATTTGTACCAATTTTTTATAGCACAAAACTGATTATAACTCAATATTTTTTTTTTTGTTAAGGTGACCTCTTTGGTCTTTTGACTTTTATTAATCACTTATTGGTATTGTAGTTCAAAAAACTACTACAGAAGAGCATACAATTGGCTACATATGTAACTTTTCTATATTACTTATTTAAGGAGTCTACTCAAAGATTCTTTACCAATTGCTATATCTAACACCTCTGCTTGAATGTTCTAATTTAAACCTTCTGAACTTGTAACTTGTATTAACTTACTGGGTTATACTCAGATGCCTAGATCATCATTTCAACCTTAGAACTAATTTATTCTTAAGGTAAATTCTCTAAAGTCTTCTGTACCTATTTTTATAGCTGACTTAGATATTGCTATAGCAGAACCAATACTTGTGGTCAGGGTTTAATCATTAAACTGCTATGTCCTTGTAAAATTTACTTAGACTTCAGCATCTACTTTATAGCATAACTCCAGTACTTTAGTATACTTCTGCCTTTTCTTTTGCCTTTTACTAAACTCCCAATTCAGATAGCCTGTATAGGACTATGTCTAGTTCATTAGTATATCAAGTTAGCCCAATATTCTTTTCCTTCAGTTCATTCTGGTAGCCTAGTTAGTAATACCTTCAAGACTTCCAATTCAAAGATTCTTGCCTATCTGGCTACTACAACTGAGTAATAGACCTTGGTATTCATCTTACTGAGCTAGCCTTTACAGTAGGGCCATCAAAGATCCAGCTACCTTTCTACTCAGATCTTTCTAAATAGACTTTTTGTTCTACAATTTTAATAAATATACATGGCCACTAGGACTTATCTAGTGTTTGCACCACCTGATTTGTCAGTTTGCATTCCTTTGTGTAACTCTAATATTGCACAAATGCCCAATACCTGCCAGTCATGCTGGTGTGACTGCTATTACAGATATCCTAATCTAATCATTAGTAACAATTGCTATAATATAAATATTATATAGGTAATTATCCAAATTTTTATCTTCAATTGGATTTGAACACCTAATCTACTACTTGAGAAGTTAACAATCTGACTACTTCACTAGGTCATCACATCTCTGCTCAATATTTTATTAAGTAAACTACTTCTGAACATCTATATAAAGTTGTTCCTAGTATAATTTTATACTTAAACAGCCAGGTTAAATATCTCTAAATCTTTTTTATTTTTTATTTTTTTTATATTATTAAGGTGACCTCTTTGGTCTTTTGACTTTTATTAATCACTTATCGGTATTGTGGTTTAATGAACCACTACA
>CAJVQA010006398.1:0-14943 GCA_910591915.1 Cetraspora pellucida | reverse complement strand
GAAGGTCCTGTGAACTTGAAATTTGAACTAATAAAACAGCCGCCAGCTGCGGACCACTAGCGATCAAGCAGTGGAAAAAAAAAAAAAAAAAAAAAAAAAAAACTAATAATAAAATAAAATAAAATAATCGTTCTATAACATTATCATTTTCTTGTAATTATCTTCTAAGACCTTTCTACTTTGCTTTTTTTCTCTATACCCTCTATCTTGTTTGTTTCTTCTTGTATTTGTTTGTTATTCATATTTGTTATATAGTTTACTGTTTTTGGATTTTCATAAGTCATTCTGGCTTTGATTGCCTATTTTTTAATTAAGGTATCATTTGGAATTCTACTCTCTCTTTGTCTTAATAAACTTAGTATTTGCCTATAAATTAGTAAATCCATTGTTGTGATTTTGTCAGGATCTACTATTGCTAGACTTTTGGCTATATGCTCACTATTATTTGAAATGTGAGGCATTGTTGTTCTTAGTTCTTCTGTTAATATCTTACTATTTATAAACTTTAAATTTTTGGCACCTAATTCACTAATGCAATATAACATCTATTGATTATGTAAATCTTATCTATTATAACTAATTTGATTGGCTCTTGTTTGTTTAATACTTGTCCTAAGTCTGTTTTCTTATTCAATTTAATACATGATCTTTTGTTTGTTTTTGTTGTATAGCTATCACTCCTTCTAAAAATAAGACATGTTTTTTATTTGTTTGTTGTTGTTTACTGGTCACATGTTGTGTGCTTTTGTTTTTTAGAGACAAGACAAATTTTCACAATTTGTGTGAAATTTTGTTAAAAATTTTCTAAAAACTATAAAAAGAACTAAACATTTATGTTAATAAAGATTTGGTTCTATTTAAATATATGTCTTTTTAAATGCTGAATCCTTGTTCTTAGAAGTGTTGATGTTGTTTCTTAGTCTTGATTTTGAAATTTATTTGTATTTTGTTTAATGTCAATTTTGGTACTGCGAATCAGTAGAAAAAGTTTATAATAAACCAAAAACCTCATCTATTAAGAACTAATAAAACTATTATATATATAATAATTCTATTATATATAATATAATTTTTATACATACTCTAAAAAAATTATATAGTGTCATAAATTCTAATTTTTATACATATATAAAATGCAAATATATTAACATATGACCTTTCAATCCACTCAAAGAATTGTAATAATTTTCTTTTATTCTAATTCTGTAATAGTAATAAATTGTAGTTTTAAAAATTCCTATAAAATTACCTGCCTAAGCTGACTTTAAATAATACTAGAATGTCTTATATTTATCTATTTTTAGTCCAAATCTCTAAATAATAATAATAATCAACATAATACATTCTATTAAGATTATTTATCTTAGCAGATTCTTGATAATAAATGCTTTATTTTATTCATTTCTGTGTTCATAGCAATAACCATGACAAAATACCCCATTTGGATTATTCATATCAATAAAATTTAGTCAATTAAAAGCTTTAGTGAGGCACTTAAATAATTTTATCTGATATATACAAAAATAATATATTACATGAAAAGGAATAATTTTGTTAAATACTGATAGAAAACTTCTAGCAATTAATCTATATTAAATATATATTAAATACAGATTCATTAAATAATACTTACAGTAAGCTCAAAAGTATACAAAAGTATACAAAAGTATTATAATATTAACAGTTACACTGATTTAACAATATTAAGTTGTACAAACAAAGTGCATGCTATCCACAATTTTAATGTTTATACATAATGAATAGTTTCTTCACAAGAGCTAGTTTTAGTGTTACAATTATGTTGCAATTATGTTGAAAGGTTTTTTTTTTACAATAGCAATTACAGAATTATATCTATTTCTCAAGTTCCTTCTCTTGAGATATTAATTTATTTATGTTGTCAGTTATATTAAAATTTGTATCAGATCAAGCTTTAGATACTAAATTTCATTTAGGTTTATAGTAAAAACTTAGAGTGAGTATAGGTATTAGTGAGATATTAGCAGTGTTATGGTTATTTTAATTTGATGTAGATATTAATTTAACTGTAAAAGGTATTTTTGTTCATTGTTATTTTTCAATTTATGTTGCTTTAAAAGCAAAACATGTAATTTACAAATTCATAAATAGTAAAAATTCATTATATTGATCTTATTTTTTTTAAGATTGGCTATATTATCATATAAAGCATATATTCTTTGATATAATTTTATATTTAAAATATCAATTATACACAGCTTACCAATAGGATGGTTTGTGCAAATATTTTTTAATAATATGTCTATAACATAGCATTAATGTTTTTTGATGCATAGCATGCCATATGGTGCATTGTTCATATAATGTTCTGATCCAAACTTGAGTAAAAATATCATTTAGGTAAATTTCAGAATAAAAAACAATTCCTGAAATTTCTCAGTGATCTTGCTTGTATTTTATGCCTGATATTCCAAAATTTTCAGATAGTAAATACATGTATATTTACAGATAATCCTCAATAATTGCTATAACTAGTTACAACATGAGAATTAGCTAGTTATAGCTTAAGTTGTAATATCATTTTGATGATTTGTTTGCATTTCTTGATGGAACTTCTTATGCTATACTTAGTGTTACAGCCTAAACACTTTACTAAAGTTCAAAATGTTTTAGCTTTTGAGTTTTAGTTTTGCCCAAAATCTAAAACTGGGTAAAAATAGACGAAACTAGACAAAACTTGATCTTATTTCTATCAAAATTAATATATCATGTGATCATTACATGTAAATTCTACTAATAAAATTTCTAAAAATTCCATTGGTCAATTTTACATGCAGTAGTCACATGGATTTATAAATTTCATTGGTTAATTTTAAGTGCAGTAGTTATGTGACTTTTAGAAATTTCATTGATCACTTAAGTGCAATGATTATAAGCCTTTTAGAAATTCCATTGGTCAATTTTAAGTGCAGTGGTTACATGACTTTTAAATTTTCTGTTGATCAATTTTAAGTATAGTGATTATTTAACTTTTAAAAATTTTTTATATTAAAGTCTGTATTATATAATATATTAATTTTAATAAAGATAAGATCAAGCTTTATCTAGTTTTGCCAAGTTTTTTCTAGTTTTACCTAGTTTTAGATGTTTCAAACATTTTGCTTAGTTTAGATATTTCACTCAGTTTTGAATATATTATCAGTTTTGAATGTTTTATTCAGTTTAAGATATTTTATACAGTTTTAAACATTTTATATAGTTTCAGCATTTCATCTAGTCTTGGACTTGACATCTTAAATAAAACTATATTTTAGAAGTTTCAGAAATTTAGCTTAGTTAAAAGTTTTGGTTTAGGCTATAATATTAGCTATGTCATAATAAATATATTAGAATTTAAGTTTTATAATAATTGGCTTACTACTTTGTGCTATATTTAAATCAGCATATCATAGTATAAGATCCGAATGGTTTCTGGTCATTCAAAATAAGATATTATCTAATTAGAAAGAAGTTGATGTATTTATTGCATCTGTTATATTTGTTATATGTAACTAATCAGTTATATATAGAGATAAGAAAATTAAGAATTTTTTGAATCTATTATACAACTTGCACAGGCCTGCATTATGGTTAACGTAAGCCAAAATTGTTAAATTCTGCAGCATTATAGAAAATTTCAGGCTTTTGAAAAATTTCTAGTCACATATAATAGATAACAGCAATTGAGTAGAAGAGAAATATCAATAGAATACAACTAATTAATAATATCAGTGATATCAGTTGTATCTATTACATAATGTAAATAGAAGATTTTAATTATAAATAAAAGCTAAAAAGCCTTTTTGAAAAGAACAACTTCCCAAAACTCTTTTCTGTAAATCATTTTTATATAGTAAATAAATATCAAATTGCAACTAGGCACACTTAAAATATTATAACTAAATAATTAAGAATAATTTGCAACAATAATAACAGACAAAACTACTAAAAATTAAATGAAGCAGAGAAACTGTTTTTTGCATTTCTGTCCTCTTCACAACCTTGTTGCTGACTATGTTAACAACTAAAGTAAACAATAATAGCAATAAAAAAAATAACAACAAAACACATGAAGTTGAAACTCAAAGGAAAAAAACATGATCTGCTTATATATATATGATAACAGCAATACAATAGGTAAACAAAGTAAAGAAAAAAGTGAAAAACTAACTACAACACTACTATTTCAGTTCAAAAAATACTAAAAAAAAACACAATAGAAGAAAATTTTAATGAAAAAGAAAATTCTAGCTTAACTCCAAATTCTCAAGACATGACATCATCAGTAGAAATGAAAACAACAACAAATTCAATTTCAAACTTAGATCAACCAATAGAAAAAATATTTTCATAGATTTACAAAATAGTTAGAGCCTGATCTAAGTCTCTATTACAACTAACATAATTATTTTCACACAAAAACAAAATATAAATATAAACAAACTAATTCAGTCAGAACTAGACCCTAGATCTAATATATATGCAGATGATGATACAAACAAACAAACAACAGATATAAAAATAAACCAAAATACAACAAATATAGACATTAAAAAAGAAGAAACATATTCAACAGATATAATATTAGAGAAACAAATACAAAAAAAAATATTATATAGTCAGGCAATTACTAAAAGCCTTCTAAAAAAAAAAAAAATATTATATAGTTAGGCAATTACTAAAAGCCTTCTAAAAAAAAAAAAAAAAGCTTCAAACAGCTTCAACAATAATAAAGAAAAAGAATGATATAAGCAAACACAATTAGCCCTAAAAGAAATTAGATAAGACAGACTAAGCTTTTCAATATAACAACTTGGACTTAGTCAAAAATCAAAGATGTACTAAGCTTCTATTATAACATCAAAGAACTAATTAGATACAAACTTCTTATAAAACCAACTACAAATTATATTTCAAAAGCAATTATAGTAAAATTGTTTTATGAAGATACAGCATTTTTTAAAAGCTTTATATGAATCATTGTAATTAAACCATAGCATCAAACAAAATTTAATAATTTGTTTACAGTGACTCTAAACATCTATAAAAAACAACACAATATACTAGCAATAAATAAAAAAATCACGACCAAATCTTTGAACTATTACAAATTAAACTAGTAACAGATTATTTGACTAATTTAGACTTTAACTCAATGAATATAATATATATCTTTTACTTAACAGAATTTGCAAAAATCTTATAGCAACTAAATTTTAAAACAACCAGAAAAATAGTTTTAAGTCTTATTAATAAGACACTTATACATTATCTTTGAAACCTACTTTAATTCTTAGTTATCTAATGAAAGCCATCTTTTTTAGTCTGCTTATCTCAAATTGTCAAATTTTTGCATCTGTAGTCAAAACTTTAATTTAATAATTTTATTTGATAAAATACCTGAAACATATATCTTAAATAATCATGAACCTCTATAAAACTCATATGAACTTCTAAATAATGAAGTACACAATATATTTCCTATTACAAGCAGAGTGAACTTGCAAAACCTGGCTTTATACAGAGAAACTTTGCAGAAGTTTTATATTTTTTGACAAATTCCTTCTAGCTACTTTGAGCTACTAGCACCAAAAAGCCCACTAACTTCCACTCTACAAAACTCAAATTTCAGACTAAAGGAATAATTTCCTTTTTTATCTAAAGATCAAGAAGACTTCAAAAAATATATTAGACTTTTGCAAATAGCTTCCTTATTTACAAGACTACCAAATAACTATATTATTTTATGCAAATGACTGCTTTAAAATTTTGCAGACTTAAGAATGTCAAATCTTACTTTTCTTCTACAAACTGCAGAAGAAGTTGAACTATTTATTAAAAAGATCCAAAAACATACTATAATTTCAATTATACAGAACATTCAAACTTATCAGAAGATGCCAAACTAGTTATAGCAGTAAACTTAACTTTACTGATCTTAACTCTCAAAGAGCTAAGCATTGCAGCTACAGCACTATATGGACACTACTATTTTGATACAATATTCTAATCTTGGATAAACATCCAAAAAAAAAACCTGCACCTAGTAATACTTCAGATAAACTACCTTCTATAATCAAAAATTGCAATTTGCATTAGCTGAAAAAAAAATTGACAAAATAAATATGTCTATTAAAAAACATCACAATATCCTCTTGGTTTAGAAAATTTTTTAACAAAACTTTTCTTATTACATAGTATCAGAATACATATTCAACCTAATAGACCTACTTGAACCATCTTTCACCATTTTTGAAAACAAAGAGACAACTAACACAATATCAGTAACACAAACATTTATAGTAGAGAAAAACCTAATAAACAAAAAACTTATGAATATATATTCTAATGTGAACATTCTACAATCTATAGAAAATGCAAATGAGTTAAACCTTTATAAATTTAATATAAATGAAAAAATTAACATTACTACTTACAACATCAGAGGTATTAATAATATACTAAAAATGCAAATCTGGATCAAACACTATGCTGAATCAAACTTATATATAATTTTTCTTGCTGAAACTAAGCTAAAAAACATGATAATGAAGTTATTAACTAACCCTTTATATAAAATCTTTAGCTCAAATCATGTACTATACAAACTAAATTAACAAAAAGCCAGCTTGAAAACTATCTTAATAGTTTGCAATCAATTATAACTATATATTTACAAAATTAACACCTTTCA
The DNA here is from genome assembly GCA_910591915.1 of Cetraspora pellucida. Lineage (NCBI taxonomy): Eukaryota > Fungi > Glomeromycota > Glomeromycetes > Diversisporales > Gigasporaceae > Cetraspora > Cetraspora pellucida. The sequence goes on along the minus strand of CAJVQA010006398.1, from coordinate 8,231 downwards.
AGAAACAGCTATATGTCATAATTTTTTTTTTCTAATGACAACAAATCTTGTATTATTTCAACTTACCTTTTTTTAAATTATTCTTTTCTTCTAAAAAATATTCAATCTCAATTACTTAACTAGATTACAAAAGCTAAAGCTAAAAACTGGCATCTAATCATACTAAAAGACTTTAATGCTAATCAATTTAAAGACAAACATTTTTTGATATTTACAAATTTAAATGCTGCCAACCTAACAAGTTATTAGCCTTTTATAACATTCAAATACCAATATAGCATGGCCTAACTTCTGCTAGCCAAATTGATAATTTCTAGATCTTATCAGATATATTACTAATATTTGAACCTTCATCTCTAATCAATGTTTTTTATATCTTAGACAATAATTATTGCATCCTAAGTATAATCTGGTATATAAACTTTTTATCTCAAAAAAACTCTAGAAATAAAATGAAAAAAGAAAAATATATTTCTTTAAGAAAATAACATCAGTAAACTGAAAAAAACTTTGAAGATTCACTAAATATCTATCTTAACTCACAAAATATTTCAATATTAAATATGAACAAAAATAATATAAACAAAATATAGAACTTCTGGATAGCAAAAATTAAAGAATAAATGAATAAACATATTCTATATACTCTTACTACTTTTAAATTCTTCTTTGCACTTTTAATAAAAGCAATCAAACTATATTCTGCTCTTAAAAACATTAACAAATGCTTACAATACCTCTCAAATAACTCTTTAAATAACTTAACTAAAGTAAACTTTTATCTATCAAAAGCAGTTACTCTTGCAGAAATAGACATTTCATTAATTATACAAGCACAATTAAATCTCTCTTTACCCATTCTTATAATACAGATAAAGTAATACAAGCATACAATATTGCAAGTACAAACTTTGAAAAAAAAACAAAAAAAGTGAAAGAATCAAGTACTATACAAATTAAAGATATTCAGACTTCAAAGATAACACTAGTTATATGCTAGATAGTATTCTTAAAAAAAGAGAAGAGCTAGTAAACTTTGAAAAAATTATATTTTCAAATAAGATAATTACTGACAAAAATGAAATTAAAAAGGCCACATGTTTACATTACAGAAACTAGACCAAAAAAAATCCACCTAATAATGCTACTTAGAAGAAATAAGAATCAACATATAATTCACTTAACAAAATTAAAAACAACATTTATAACAATCTTTGTCTCTGATCTTCCTAACTGAGTTTGAATATACTATAAAAGAAGCATCTAAAAAAAAAGCAACAGAACTACTAGGAATTGCAAATAAGGTTCTCTAGCATCTACCATCATCAGCTCTTCTATTACTACTAGAAATATTCAATGAATGATTGATACAAAAATGCATTTCAGACTAGTGGCTACAAGCCAACATTTGGTCAATTCCAAAAAAACAATATTATAATTATGAACTTACCTCTATATAACTAATAACATTAATTGATCATACTAGAAAAATCTTTACAAAAATTCTAACAATCAGACTAACAAACATTCTAGTTTATATCAAGTACTTTTCTTATAGAATTTTGTAGATTTTTTTTATCAATCTACATTACAACCAATCTCTTAACTTACTCAAATTTTGGATGATGCAATTACAAATAAGAAAGAAGTCTAGATTCTCTCACAAGATATGTTAAAAGCCTTTGACTTAATTCATATATCCACTTTATGCAAAGAGCTCAAAAGAATTTATATATCAAACAAAGCTATAAACCTGATATTATATTTGCTTTTATACTAAACCAACAAAACAATTATAAGTCTAGACCTAATTGCACTATACTCAGTTGAAGATGATATTGATCAAGAAGAAACTTTTTTATCTTTTTTTGAAAAATATATTATGATCTACTAATCTTAAGAATATACAAAGAACACTTAGGATTTTCTAGTGAAATTTCTAGTATATATCCAAAGAGAGTAAATGCTTTAGTAATGGCTTACATAGATGACTTACTTTGGATTGCACCTAACAAAACATCTCTTACAAACATCTTGAATACTGTCTCTTCTTTTTACAAATTTGCTAACATAAAGATCAATTCTTCAAAATTAATACTAATTACAAACTCAACAGATTTAGATAACTCTATATTTTTTGACAAAAAACAACTAATAGTGATTAACAATAAAAAACTGTTCAAATTTTTGGAAATATAGTTCTCAACTAACAAAAGACCAACATTAGTACAAAAAAAAATAATAGCTGAAGTAATAATTAATCTAAAAAAGTTACAATTTGCTAATATAACAAAAAAACAAATAATTTATATTATAAATAGTATTATTATTTTATGACTTCTTTATCAACTCTACTCTTAACTTCTTACCTCAGCCAAAGCAAACACTCTTAACAAAATATGTACTCAATTAGTTAAACATAAGACAAAACTAGCTCAAGGAATTTCTAACTTCTTTTTATATAATCTAGACATTTATGCATTAAAAATATAGCTCAAGCACAACTTTTAGCACTAGTTACAACACTTCAAAAAAATCTAAACTCTTTAGATTTTATTCCTTTTTCTTAAAACTATGTCTACAACAACTACAAGATGCTGCATTTACTAATATCTCTATTTTAGTACAACCTACAATTTTTTCAATAACTTAAACAAATACACAAACTGGTTAAATAGTATTAGCATTATATATGTTGTGCATACAAACATTAAAAGATATTAACAACTAGCCCTATTTAAAAAAATTTATAAACACCTTTATAAATCAAATACTAATGCAACATCCTAGAGCCTTTTACCTTAAAAAAAAACTAAACAGATACAACATTTATTGCATTAAGCAATTTCTAAATGCTATTAATACAAAACTATCAATATAGAACTAATTTTATTATAACATTAAAAAAATACCAAGAGGCTAGTGCCCACATTGGCTTTATATGATACAAGACTTAATAGCTATATCTACAAATCCATTCTCAACATATCCATAATGCAATCCATATATCTTGGCAAATTGAACTCCTACTAAAAAAAGTTAAATAATTACAAACAACTTAACTTTTAAAAGAATTTATAATCTGTTTAATAAGATTTTAAAACTTGATACTATATACTATTATCTAACAATATACTAGTAACTTGTAAAGAATGCAAATTGAGCAATACATCTTATCATACTAAATATTGCTACTTCAATGCAACAAAACTTATTTATAACCTCCAAGTAGACTGCAAAAAAAGAATTCATATTAATTTAGAAGACTTTAAAAAAGCCTTAACATTAATTTTATTAACAATGTTAAGAACTCATAACCAAACAGTATACCCAATCTTGGCCCATCCCCTATGCTTCTTTATAAAACTACTAATGACACTCTGGAATTATCTTGTAAAGACCAACTTCAATACAAAAACTACAACAATCTATATAACAAGTAGATAACAAAACATTGAAAATACCTCTCAAATAGTAGCAAAGTGTTACTTTCAACACTCTTATTTAACTTTTAGATGTTTTAACAACTTCTGGCCATTTCATCTGAATATACTAATAACTACATTAAAATTTATACTTACCTTGTTAAGTTCCTGCATTTTGATAAATATATACTAAAAACTCCTCTTTAGTTAATCTTGTCAACTTTACAAATTCAATTCAATCATATAATTATTTAATACTAGACAAACAACAACACATCTTTCTTCTTCTAATCCTAAAATCCTTGGCATACAATTATGTACTCACAATAATTCTTGACAAAGATCTTCAAATCCAAGAAACCCCAAGTACTATTTTTCTACTAGACTTTGTACCTTAAAAGTTTTTATATAATCAGTTTGTTCCAAAGCTTTTAAGAAATCTTTGTACTTATCTGATAAAAACTATACTAAAACAAGTATATTAATTACAAACCATTTGACATAGTTTAACCAACAATAAATTTTACTATGGCATACTTCTTAAAATAACATTAATTTGTCATTAACTTTACAATACATATTATATAAAAAAAAACTTTTAGCTTTAATAACTGATCCAGCTTTAGCAATTAAAATTTTCAAAATCAAACTAATATTTGAAGAACTATCTACTTATCTTCTTCATTATTAGAGAAATACTACAAAACATCCAAACTATTTTTGTACAAGATGTCATAATACATCAGAAACTATTAACATTTTTACCATGTCTTAAAACAATCCAGGTCTCAAAACACTAATAAAATATATATTGATTAAAACTGCAAACAAGTTGGAACTATGCTATGAGAATACAAGAAAATTTATTCAAGCCTTTACTAACAACAACATTAACAAACAAATATTACTAGGAATAATAACAAATAATACTTTAGCACTATTTAAAAACAACAAGCACAAATATAAATATGCACCTCTTATTTATCATAACATCATTTCTGCAATATACAAAAAAATCTGGCTCATTTTTAGAGTAATACAACATGAACCTGCTATTCTAATCCCACCTTTGGTACAACTACCAACTCTAATTAAAACTATATCAGTCTTACATTCTATATTAAATAAAAAGATACAACTCTATGTTATGCATAGACAATTTTCTCTTCATTAGCTTATTAAAAACTAGAGGTTTACTGACTATTCTAGCAAAGAATAGGTTGAGAGTAAAGTAGCTCTTACCTCTATCTTCTCTAGTATAGTTTTTTTTTATGTATCTTACATATATATATAATTAACTAATTAATAAAAGAAATAAAGAAAAGACTTCTCTTTAAAAAAAAAAAAAAAAAGATCAACTTTTCTTTTGGTAACAAATACATAATACATTTAATATATAATCATTTATAAAATTGCTTGTTAATAATAATAAACAGACATCTTTATTAAAAACACAATTATTGTTGCTATATAAACTGTCACTAACTTATAACTACTAATATATATCAGTATATTTGATTAAAACTATCTAAAAGCCTAGTAAAACCTAACTACTTTTTAAGCCAAATATTCAACAAATTTAACATGCCTTTTTTGATCTAATTTATCTTCTCTAAAGGTTATACAAGAGATTTAACTGATAGTGACTAACTTGCTGTTTTATAATTACAATATTATACTCAATTTTTGATGTGCCATAATAACACCATTAATCTTATGCCAGCTACAGTAAGTACCACAAAGACCTGTGTCTATTTTAACCAATTTATACAAATCTGATTATTTTTTTTATAAAATAATATAATGCATATTTGAAATCTGTAACAGGTTATGCTGATGAGTCAATTATTTAACTGACTATACTACTAGTAGCAAAAAATTAGATATGTACATGTATTAAAATTTAATTAATTTGATTAACTTTTTTTTTTTATATTAAGATAAGATTTTGCCTTTATCTTTATTATAATTTGTATTAAGAATCTTCAAAAGGTTTCTTTGACCAAAGGTTGAGTTTACAAATTGTTTACAAGAATAAGACTCAGACTATAGATATACTAAGACTACCTAGTTTAATTTAATATATTTGCAACCTAAACCTACTAGAGTAGTTAAATCTTATCTAGATTTTGTTAGTTAAAGTATTGCTAATTTGATAGTTAATTATATTATTAATTGGAATACTATATTTAATCTATTCAGATATTTAGATAAATGTTTTCTTTTTTGTCATTTTTATAAATAAGCAAGAATTGTATTTGTTATCTTTGTGTTATTGATTTGCCAAACTACAAATACAGTTGTAAGTATATAGTGATCTAGAATAGTATATGCATTTTGTATTGTTTAAGTTATTATATATATTTGTTTGAGTGTATGCAAGTTAAATAGGTATATTGTGTTGATGTTTCTAATTGGTTAGTTTTGTACAGTATAGTTTACATATTTGGTTATAAAGATTATTTAATAGTTTTATTAAAAATTTAGTAGTAATATTAATTGCAATTTGGTTAGAATCTGCATATTCTCAGATTGTTTAAATAAGTAATTAAGAAACTTATCCTTGTAAACTTGTATAAGCATTTGTGTTATTTGGAATATAGATGTTGAAAGTTAAACATTGATAACTAAACAGTTTGTTATATAGTTTTTGTAGTTCAGTGTTTGTAATTTCTAGTCTGCTATTAGCTAATGCACTTTGCAAGAACACTACTTTACATCTTTAGATTTATGTAGAAATAAACTTGAATCATTTATTAAAAAAGCATTAGCTAATGCATTTTGCAAGAATACTACCTCTAAATCTTTGTAATAATAATCTTGTATCAAAAGGAAAAAAAGCATTAGCTAATGCACTTTGCAAGAACACTATCTTAACATTTTTAAATCTTTAAGATAATAATATTGAATTAGAAAAAGGTAAAGCATTAGCTAATGCACTTAAAGTTTTTAGATTTATAGTTGAATAGTCTTGAATCAGAAGATAGAAAAGCATTAGCTAATGTACTTTGCAAGAGTACTACTTTAATGTCTTTAAATCTTTGGAATAATAATTTTAAATAAAACAGAGGTAAAGAATTTGCTGATGCATTTAAAGTTTTTAGATTTATGGTCAAATAATCTTGGATCAGAAGGTAGAAAAGTATTAGCTGATGCACTTTACAAAAATACTACCTTAATGTCTTTAAATCTTTAATTAAATAATCTTGAATCAAAAGATGGAAAAGCATTAGTTAATGCATTTTGTAAGAATACTACTTTAATATTTTTAAATCTTCAATTGAATAATCTTGGATCAGAAGATGAAAAAGCATTAGCTAATGCATTTTGCAAGAACATTATACTGAAAGAATTATATATTGGTTCTAACAATATTTGTTTTATTGTAAAATCTAATAATCAAAATATTAAAATATATCAAGATTTATATTAAAATTTAAATGTAATTATAAATATATAATTTATTTAAGTTGTAATAATGCTAAATAAGTAAAGTAATAAATAAAATAAATAGTTTATATGATCAGTTAAATATTTTTCATTATAGACAAAGAGAGAAATTGTTATCAAATTAGAATTAGCATTAAAAAAAAGATATACATTAAAATTAACTAGGATTAGGATTCTAGTTAATTAAAATTAATTAGAATTATAGTTCTGGTTAATTAAAATTAACCAGGATTAGGATTTAGTTAATTAAAATTAACTGAAACTAAAATTCTAGCTAATTAAAATTAACTAGAATTAAAATTTCAGTTAATTAAAATTAACTGAAATTAAAATTTCAGTTAATTAAGATTAACTGAAATTAAAATTTCAGTTAATTAAGATTAATTGAGATTAAAATTTCAGTTAATTAAAATTAACTAAAATCAAAATTCCAGTTAATTAAAATTAATTAGGTTTAATATTCTAATTAATTAAACTTAACCAGAATTAAAATTTTAGTTAATTAAATTAATAAAATTAGAATTCTAGTTAATTAAATTAATTAAATTAGAATTCTAATTATGTATTTTGTTATAAATAAGTCTTTACAATTTCAATAATTAAAAATTTTTTATAAAAGTAAGCTGTTTTTGTCCTTTGTTTAATAAGTTTCTATAACTTTATTTTTAAAACCTTCTATTTTGCTTAAAATATTATGTTTTCTAAAAATTATTAATTTGGTAAATTAAGTTTTACTATTATTATTGATAATGATAATAGTTTTATTATGAATAATTCTAATAGTAAAATTATCAGTAATTTTGATTCTGATAATAAAATTATTAATAATTTTAATACTAATAATAATCTTGAATCTACAGTTTTTTTTAATGTATATAATTGTATTTTTACTTATTCAACAATTTCGTTTTTTTTAATAATTAAAAATGGTAATTCTTATACTATATTATAATATATCCAAACTTTTCTTAATTCTTCTTCACAAAATAATGCTTCTTTATCTGAAATTAAAACTGCTTTACATAGTTCAATTATTAATTACAATAATAATAGTTTCCAATCTTTTTCACAAATTAATTTTAGTCAATTTAAAATGATTTTATCAAATTAAATTTCTTACAAATTTAATATTAATACTTTTTTATTAAATACTTCTAGTTTAGATATTATTACAAAACCAATTTAATTTTTTTCATTTACAAATCATATATAGAATTTAAACCATTATAATCATAAATATATATATTTATATAGGTCATATCATCATTTCTGATATATTATATTTTTTAAAATAAATTAAAAAGCTTATTAATAATATTAAATCTAATAACTGTTATTTTAAACTATACTTTTAGG
>CAJVQA010006397.1:0-14945 GCA_910591915.1 Cetraspora pellucida | reverse complement strand
ATTCTATGTAGTTATTGTATATAGTTGCAAGAATCTTAATAAAGTACTAGCGTGACTGCTTAAGAGCAAAAAAAAAAAAAAAAAAATTATTAAAATTTAAAAATCACATATAACTATTAATGATCTGATTATCAAGACTTTTTTTTCTCTAATTATATTCTATAAATATTTCTAAACTTTAAAGTCTAATAATTCTTATATAAGGTAAACAATTTGTTATACTTAATTTACATATACTAAATAGTAGAATTTAGTTTAAAAGCTAGTTCTATTATTATATCTTATAATGTCTAAGAGGCTATTGAATTTAAATTTTATTTTTAAAATATTTATTTCTTATTTTTGTTTATTTTTATTTATTTTATTTTTTTTTAAATAAAAGATCTTTTACTTAGCACTTATGCTGTTTAAAGTTTACTACAACTTGCTAGTTTTTAGTAAATTTTATTACAATATAAAATTAATACTAGAGTTTGAATAAACTTTATAAACATATAACCTTATTAATAATCTATAAAGCAAGTAAATTAGTTAATAAAAAAGTATCGCAAACTTTATAATCAGATAATATGCTTTGAAATGATAACAGTTTAACAATTATACAAAAAAAAACTAAATATTAGATTAAATAATATTTAGATGTACAAAAACCAGATATTATTTGTTTGATATAATATAAGAATCAGAATATTTAAATAAATAATCTTCTAGTAGATTATAAATATAACAACTAATATAAACCTGCAAATAAACTACGTTAATATATAATTAAAAGTTGCATATTCATCTTGTACAAGTTATATGTAATGTATAAAAATAATAACTGTTATAAACATCAACCTTAGCAAAAACAAAAAATATATATACATATATTTATAAATTACAATAAAAAATATTATCAAGTTTAATTTAATTTAAAATTTTTAAAAAACTTATTATATATAATTACTTGATTTCTATTAACATTCTTATATATTAACTATGAAATCTTTAAATTGTATGATCAAAAACATAATTTTAGATAGCAAATTGAATAATTTAAACCTTGTAATAATGTTCTTTTATAATTTATTTAGTTGAAAATATGATAACCATGTTATTAATCATAGGTTACATGTATATAGTTAAAGGTAAAGATATTATAATCGACTAAAGTCAAACCGACTATAGACACTAAGCGTTATACGACACTGCCACAAATAGCTCAGTAAGTTGTTGGATGTATAATGAAAGGTACAAAAAGAAAAACTATCGAAGATACTACTTATCCCTATTGACCCTTTCTAAGTTTTTTTATTAGGCACAAATAAGCTAGAGATCATTGCACAAAATGTAGTCATAACTTTTAACTACAAAATATGTAACTAAGAAAACCATTTCGTAATTACGTAATAATCTACTATTGCTCATTAATGTTATTAATGGAAGGTATTACGAAAGGAAAAAGTGTATTTAATTTATTAACAACGTACGCACGCAACGCAATCACGTTACATAACTCGAACCCCAGCGCTACGAATTGCCGGGTACTATCGAACGAGTCGAACACACAGCGTATTACATATTAATGAAATTCTCGTAATAGATAGTCGTATGGTAGCCTTCGAAATTTTGTAACTTTTTTTTTAAATTCAGATTAGCGGGATTGAATATTTAGAGTTTGCCAGGGCCATTACCACACGCTCATATCAATAACCAGTACGTAGCATATTGCTTTATTGCATAAGAACTTTTTACAATAAAAAGCTGGTTGCAGAAGTAAGACGATTCATCCATTTTTAAAGAATTATGTGACGTCTTATCATGTGACACGCACCTTTGAACATTTAGATAAATTAGTAAGAAAAAAAAGTGTTTATTTTCACAATACAATAATAATGTGTTAAATTTTATGTTCAACTGTTGTAAATTTTTGGCCCGGTTGAACCGTTTTGACACGGGTGACCCGGTTTACTATAACCCGTTATAAACTCTAATCAATGAGCATCTTCGCGTTTAGAAATATAATCCACAGCATCTTTGATTGATCGGATCTCATCTGCCTCTTTATCAGGGATTTCGATTGAGAAATCTTCTTCAATATTCATGACAACTTCAACAGTGTCCAGGCTATCCAATCCGAGATCATCGGCGAAGCGTGCTTCGGGGGTTACCTTTATTGTTTTGATTCGTGTTTAGTAAAGATAAAATTGAAAATTTTTTCGTTTTTTGGATAAAATTCATTCCACAAAAGTACATAGCAAAATAATGTTAACGTGAATAAACAATTTATGGATGACGATTCATAAAGAAACTATTTAACAAAAAGAAATTCTTGACGGATAAACTAAATTTGAAGGAATAACCAAAATTTTTAAGTTCATACTAATGATTTATTATTTAGTTTTCTATATCATCTTCATACCTTTGTTGAATCTACTTTATCAAAAGATTTAAGAATTTCCATGATCCTAGCCTCGATATTGCTACGAGAAAGACCGGCTGTTGTAGAATAAAGACTTTGAGAAGAAATGATCTTGATTTTGGATAATGAAGTTGCAAGTACTGGTAATTTTCTATAAACTTGTTGATGAAAAATGGAAAATCCGGCAGAACGTAAACGGTATAAATTCGTTCGAGTCGAAAATCTGTTCATTCTCAAATAAAAAGGCTGAATGATATGTAAAGTGTAAATGCTATATCCTACATAAATTGTAGATGCGATACCGAAAATTATCAATTGATAAAATTCGATATGCAATTTTGATTGGCAGTCACATGAGTATATATGCATACCTAATACAGCACTTTAAAAATCTTCGATCCGTGAATATAACTATCATAAAAAAAAGGGGTTATTCTCCTTTTTTAAAAAGCTGTTTTGCTATAATAATTCGACCCATCTAATCGCATATTCACGTATCCAGGAATGCACGTAATCAACAATTTTAAATTGATGCCTAAAATAAATCATTAAAATATAGGAAGGAAGCAATTAAAGTAATAATTTATCTTCAAGAGATTGTATGCTATCTATCGTTTTCAATTCATTATATACAAATAAAAATCAATCTATATTTATTCACATGATTTTGATTCAATGGTTTTACGTTTTCGGTTTCTTAAAAACGTATATATATGTCGTACTATTGTCTAATACGTAAAAAAAAAAGATGCCTACCTCATTGACGCGAGCGATTTTATTTAATGCAAGGCAAAGGAATTTTATATTTAAACCTATCAACAGTCCATTTATCAATCGTCGTTTTTATGCCTTGGAAGAACGCCAACAAAATCTTATAGAAAAAATTGTCCAAAAATATGCACAAGACTTATCCTCTGGTCAGAAAGTAAAAAGTGGTGATTTCGTGACAATTCAACCTGAACACGTAATGACCCACGACAACACAGCTGCAGTAAGAACAAAGTAGGTTATATACTTGCATATTACCGCAGGCTGTAAAATATTTTGACTTTCAATTTTTAGGTTTCAGAGTATTGGTGCACAAAAAATTAAATTTCCGAAGCAATGCGTATTCACTATCGATCACGATGTTCAAAATAAATCCGAAAAGGTACTTTAAACTGTTCAACTAATTATATTCTTCAAAAGCTTTCGTAATTTAGTGTCAAATTATATAATTTATATTAGAATATAGCAAAATACGCGTCCATTGAAGAATTTTCCAAACTTCAAAATGTTGATTTTTATCCTGCTGGACGTGGAATCGGTCATCAAATTCTTATCGAAGAAGGTTACGCGTTTCCGTACACCATGACTGTAGCGTCTGATTCTCATTCTAATATGTATGGCGGAATTGGATGTTTGGGAACACCTATTGTTCGAACTGATGCTGCTGCGATTTGGGCTACTGGTAAAACATGGTGGCAGATACCTCCTGTTGCGAATGTAGAATTTAAAGGGCAGCTACAAGATGGTGTGACTGGCAAGGATATTATAATTACTTTGTGTGGAATGTTTAATAATGATGAGGTATTAAATTGTGCGATTGAATTTACCGGTGCTGAAAGTATCCGTGGAATAGGCTTAGAAGATAGACTAGCAATTGCTAATATGACTACTGAATGGGGTGCATTGGCTGGTGTTTTTCCCGTTGATGAAATTACCATTCAGTGGCTCAGAAAAAGGGTTGATAAATTAGAAATTTTAAAATTCGAGAATAAAAATTTGAAATTCGAGTCATCTGATCGACCGTTTGAACATCCTAGGATTAATCATTCAAGAATTGATTATATTGAAAAAAATCCTATACTATCATCTCCGGATGCATATTATGCAAAACATTTGACCTTGGACCTTTCAACAGTTTCACCATATATTTCTGGTCCCAATTCTGTCAAAATTTCAACATCCCTTGCTGAACTTGAAAAAAAAAATATCAACATTAATAAGGCATACCTTGTATCATGTGTTAACTCTCGCGCGGGGGACTTAAAAGCTGCTGCTCATGTTATTAAAGGAAAAAAAGTGGCAGATGGTGTTGAGTTTTATATAGCAGCAGCAAGTAGTGAAGTACAAAAAGATGCAGAAGCAAGTGGTGATTGGCAAACGCTCGTCAATGCGGGCGCAAAGACTTTACCTGCTGGTTGTGGGCCATGCATTGGTTGGTTGACACTTTTTTTTCCTTTGGTATATTGATGATTGTTTCATTGATAAATTCATAAGTTATTACCTAATAGGACTTGGTACTGGCCTTTTAAAAGATGGAGAAGTTGGTATTTCAGCAACTAATAGGAATTTTAAAGGTCGAATGGGATCTCCAAGTGCGCTAGCCTATCTTGCTTCCCCAGGTTAATTGTCAAATTCGTATACATCTTCGGGTATATCCCTCTTATTTAGCTGCAATCATGATAATTTTTATAAATTTCAAATCATATTAGCTGTTGTTGCTGCTTCTGCTGTAGCTGGAAAGATCGCTAATCCAGCTTACCTCTCTACTTCATCACCACCAACACCAAAAATAACTTATACGCTCAACTTTCCTAACGAGTATATCGAAAATTCAACGATCAGTAATGATTCAATCGTACCAGGATTCCCAGATACTATTAAAGGACAAATGTTATTTTGCCCAGCAGATAATTTAAATACAGATGGAATTTATCCTGGCAAATACACTTATGTGGATGATTTTCCAGTCGAGAAAATGGCCAAAGTTGTCATGGAAAATTATGATCCTAAATTCGCAAGCATAGTTCTTAAGGTATTTAGTATATTCCAATATTTGTAATGATTTCCAAATAATTTTATAATACTAACCAGCTTTAATAGGGAGACATTCTGGTTGGAGGATTTAATTTTGGGACGGGATCATCTCGAGAACAAGCTGCCACTGCAATTAAAGCTTGTGGCATATCGCTTCTTATAGCTGGCACTTATTCTCAGACGTTCAAACGGAATTCGATAAATAATGCCTTGATTTGCCTTGAATCTCCTGAACTTGTACAACTTTTAAAAAGTTCTTACAATATAGAGGAAAAAACCATACGCACACGTTTAGATGTCGAAGTTAAATTCGCTGAAGGTAAGGTGTTGATTAAAGGGTTGAATGGTGTGGATAATGAGTTTAGGGTTGGTGTATTAGGGAAAAGCGTTCAAGAGATATGGGTAGCTAATGGATTAGAAAATTGGATTAAACAAAGATTGTGAAAAATATAAACGTTTGGATTTTAAAAGCAATCGTTATTAACATATGTATGATACATTTTATTATTCTAAGATATAAAAATATTTATTCATGTAAATTTAATTATGTATTAGGAATAAATTTCTTAAATTTCTTTACATACATTAAATGTCTATATTTTTATTGAAATTAACATTAATTAGTCCAAAAGTATCAATTTTAAAGTATAAATCGTAAATATCTACAAGTTATTAAACAATTTTTCTAAAAAAAAAAAGAAAAAAGGAATTTGAAAATTCTAGAATAAGATGAATAATGATGAATTTCAAAAGCACATTAAATTAAAATTCATAATCGCCCTTCCCCGAATATACCATAATGATATTGTTCATCATCATCTTCTTGTGATAATAATTCGTATCTACCTTTTTTTGCTGGTCTTGAAACTTCAATAGATAGAGTGCTTTTAGACCTCCCCAAATTAATCTGACCTCCCCCAACGGGTACATCCTGCCAAGGAAATCTTGGTTCACGTCTTCTACCACCAAAGTGACTTACATTAACTTTGAACCCATTTTCCCCCCACCAATACATAATTAAACTCGCAATACTAATGCCCACTACAACACCAAACATAACTCTTGGACCACCCGCACTATCATATAAAATACCACCAAACAAACTTCCAAAACCTGTACCAAAGCCAGCATATACGGCAGTCATGACACCCTGCGAAAATGAGATGAGACTAGGTGGTGCACTATTAGCTATATGTGTGACGCCAGAAATCCACAAAGCAGAAAAGCCAATACCATTCAGAAGTTGAGCCAGGAGCGCCAATATATATGAAATTGTGTTTTTTTGCAAAAATATATACATGAAACATCGTATTATCGTAACAATGTGAGCAAGAAAAATCAATGGACAAAGACCGAAACGAGATATTAACTAATAGATAAAATTGACACAAATTTTAAGTTATCAAAATAAATCATCAAAATAAATGGGTGAATGCAATAATATCTAACAAAAATTACCTCTTTTGAGTAAAAGAAAAACAATAATTCGGCAACAGCGCTAAGTGGACCCGTTAAACCAAGAACTATCGAACTAGCTCCCAATTCTTGATTAAGGAATAATAATAGGAATGCGTTGCTCATGGCAAAGGCAGTCCCCATTAGTAACATGACCATTAATAAGGTCACTACTGAAGGATTGGTAAGTAACATTTTCATTGATGAAGTGGGATTGCTTGCAAATGAGGCGGTAGGAAGATTAAGTGATGTTGGTGGAAATGCTAAAATATCTAGGTCAGGTACCAACATCTCATCATCATCTTCATCTATTGAAGAATCATCACCATCAGATTCACCAACATGGGAGGATAGATTAATTACGGAACTTGAACTATTGTTAAATTTAACGTTGCTTCTCGAACTAGACGCGACATCATCATTGTCATCATCGAGACTAATTAATGGTTTGAAAGAAATGTCGTTGGAACGTGTTGTAATTATTTCAAAATCATCTACAAACTGATTGAAATCAGTACAAAGAGTGCAAAGTAAAAACAAGATTGCACTCCCAATGAAGTAGTAAAAGACAACATTGATGTTATTCGCAGCACTCCATAAAAGACCAATTATTAAAGTGCTACTGCCATATGAGATAGATCCCCATAATCTCTGTTGACCTTATTAAATTACAAAAAGATTACACATTAATATTAAATAAATAAGCCGAGCTCTCTTAGCATTCATTACGAAAACTGACATACCATAAAGTTCTCTTTTATCACCGAGAATCTTTAGTACACCACTATCGACTAATGCATTAACAGGTACACCGAAGAAAGCAAACCACAGCGCAGCAAATAACACGCATACCATAACAAGACCATTGTTACTTGAATTATGAACGTCAATTATTAATGGTATAATCATTTGACCAACAACACTAATGGTCGCCAAAAAATAAAGTATAATAATGATGAATCGATGTGATTGAAATTTGTCAGCCAGACCCGTCCAAAGAGGACAGCTCAAGGCGGAAATAAAGGGTGCAATAGAAAAGACAATACCAATTTGTGTGGAAGTTAAAGCTAAGGAAGTATTATAAAAAATTGGGAGATAAGGAAGAACTGAACCCATGCCTGCACATATCGTAATAAATAATAATTTTGGTGCAAGATAAGGCACAGAATAAAGTTTTGAAAGCATTTGATTCAAAAGATTCCACATATACCCGGCTCGAGTTTCACCCGGATGTACCATGAAGGTACTTGTACCATTCTGAAATATGTTTGAAAACCAATCTGGAGGAGCAAATTGTAGAGTAGTCGAAGATTGAGCCCGTTTAACACGGGGCTTTGTTAGTTGTGATTTATGAGGGACTACCATCGCGTAAAAAATGGTTTCGTTTAATTTCTATAATCACTACGTATGATGATATCGATATGTTTAATTCTTAGCGTGATACAGATAGATAATCTAATTGGCCTAAAAATCTTGAATTTTTATAGGACATTTAATTTTTTTATGCAGTACGCACCCCATATTTAGAAGATAAAATTCTCAAATAGTTCTTGTTGTCTTTAATTACAACTTTAATAAGACCTTCATTCATGCTGTATCTTTATTTAATTGTACAGAATTTCTGAAAGATTACTACTTCTTTACCATATTAGTATACCAGATTACTATTCATGTGAAAAATCTAATTAGTGATCTATCAGGAATTACGTAATTTTTAAGAGGGAGAAAATCATTCTTATTTCCTTATTTGAAATGGAAGGAGAATACAATCTCTGAAAACAATTGTAATTTCTGTCTCTCCTTATACGTAGTTATTATGACAAACAGTTTATGTATACATAGTGATAGTATCGTATCGAATACTGCTGTAATTTATAACCAAGACGAAAATCATACGATTTTGATCACTGCACCTGAAATAAGATTACAGGTAAATTCGCTGCGCTGAATTGTAATTGACATCACACGGGTGATAATTTACTATTAATTTATGGTAGAAACGCACCATATCATTTTTAATGAATCTTTAAACAAAAATAACTTAGCAAAAGCTTAATCAATTTAATTCTATAAGTTTTTAGGATTATTAAATTTGATAAAGTTGTTATTGAGTTATCTTTGTTTAAAGTTTTAAAAAAATTTACTTAGAAAAAAATATGATGCGTTTCTATTGACTCACCCCATATATATTAGAGTCAATTGAACACTAGAGTATATAGTAAAATTGTTCAAGGAAATTTTTTTTTTGTCAGCTATTGGTCGATTGTTACATGTTCGTACTTTTTACTGCGGAAAGTCTATGGTTCGTAAAATTAAAATATTTTTATTTTAATTGTAATATCTATATTCAATTAATTAATAGTTGATTAATAATTATTTTCATTATATTTCTTTGTTTGAGATGTAATAAACCAGAATTTTACATAATACAACATTTTCAATGGTTTAAGTTCTTTATAAAACGTAAATGATGGCATTAGACTACAGTCAAACGTTCATATAATCACACCTTCGGGATATAAAAAATAGTATAGACCGTAATTAAAAAGCTTATTAATAATATTAAATCTAATGAATGTTATTTTTAAATTATATTTTTAAAATTATATACTATAATACTAAGTTTTAAAACCAAATTTATTATGTTAATTAAATATTTTTTTCTTATTAATTTATAAATTCATAAAAAGTATTTAAATTAATTGGTTTTTAATTTATCTTTTAAACTATATTTTAGACAAATTTACTTGAAAAATTAAATTATATTTAGTATTTTTTTAAATAAATAATAATTTATTAATAATATGAAGTATATAGTTTAACTTCTCTATAATCACACTTTTGAGATATGGAAATTGGTAATTATATAGAAGGGTGACAATTATAAAAATATCTTTATATAGTTATAGCATTATTTTTATTTTTATTTTTATATTGTTTTTGCTAAGGTTGATATTATTGGTAGTTACTATTCTTATTTGTATTTTAGTCAATTATTATATAAACTTATACAAGGTAAGTATGCAACTAGTTATATATGTAATTTCTGATTACTTATTTAAGTAGTTTACCCAGAGGTTCTATACTAGTTATCATATCTGTAATCTGCTAAGAAATTACTTATTTAAACACTCTGATCTTTATATTGTACCTAGGCAAGTAGCATCTGGTTTCCATATATCTAAGTGTCATCTAACCCAACATTTAACCTTTCTTTTTGCATATCTGCCAAACTGTTATATATTCTAAAGCATGTTATCTAACTGTAAGGTCCTGAAGTGTTTTTTTTTAACTATCTGCCTATTTTATAGAATATTAACAAAACTAATTCTTGTAAAGTTTATCCAAACTCTAGTACTTATTTTACAGCATATCTCTAGTATTTTTGGTATACTCTTGCTTTGATTTCAAATTCTTAATTCAAATAATCTAATAGGATTGTAATTTGTTTTTGCTATATTAAGTTAGTCTAATATTTTTTTTTTTTTAGTTTAATTTTAGTGACCTGGTTGGTAATATCTATTATCTTGAGATTTTTGTCTATCTGACTTCTTTATATTAATATCTGTTTTCTAAGTTTAGTTTTTATAGTAGTATTATCAAAGGTTTGTATTACTTCTTTACTCAGATTTTTCAAAATAGGTTTTGGTTTTTTCTGTTTTACAGATTTATACAAATACAAAAACTTAATTTAAATTTGCATTGCTTGATATTAGTTTGCATTCTTCTGTATAACCAAGACTACATATGACCTGTCAGTTATACTGATACAATCATAGTTACAAGTATCTTATTTTAACTGATTAACAGAAAAGCTATTGTTATAATATATAAGTATTATATAAATGATTATTCAAATTTTCATCATTAATAAGTTTTGAACTTATAATCTACCTCTTGAAGAGTTAACAACTTATCTACTTTACTAAATTATTACATTCTTATAGTATTATTAAAAAAAATAATTAATAATTATATAAAAAATTTATTAAATAAAATTTTTTTAATTTTTTTTTATATATTAAAGTTTTTGCTTTTGAAAAATAATTTTTATTCAAATATAGAATACAGGTGCCTTCAAAAACTTCTTTACATTGGAGGTTACAGTTAATCACATATATATTTTAGTGTTTAATTTAAGTAATTCTTTAATAAATTACTATATATATAAGTTTTATACTAGATGTTATATTTGCAAGTTAATTATAAGTTTTGTTTATTTAAATCTTCTGCATATATCATCCAATCTGTATTATAAAAATATCTTTAGAGTATAGTCTATACAAGTTTCTAATTTTTATTAATACTCTTAGAACTATTTTATCTTTAACAAAAAACTTACTAAAGTCTATTATATTTTATAAATAGCTAATTTAGTTTAATATAATATATTATAATTATTTAATACTTGTAATTACAGAGATTATGAATGAATTCTTTTTTACTGATCACTTGTATACAAAATTGTAGAAAAAATATTTTAAAAGTTTGCTAAGAAACAACTGTTAAAACTAATATTACAAGTCTAAAAAAAAAAATAGAGCTTATAAAGAAGATATAACAAGAAATAAATGTAGAAAAATAAAAAACTTAGTAAAAAAGATAGGAAGAAAAACACCTTAGTCAATACTTTGAAAAATAAAATTAAAAAATTCTCTGTAACCTAAAAATGCAAATCTATAAATCATAGTAACATGTGAATAGACAAACAAAACAAACATATATATTGATAAATGTAAAAACAAATTTAATTTAAATAGTAATAAATATAAATATAGAAAATTCTAAAACAATAAACAACAAATAGTAACTACTAATAATCAGATGAAATATAAGTAGTACACAATATTAAAAAGAAAGTCTAATGTTAACTTATATTAGAAGAGCATATTGGATAAAAATAGTATATACAACAAGATGTTTTTTAATCAAGACAGTAAAACCTTTACAACATCAGACAGAGAAGATGAAATTGTTGTTATGCTAACAAAACAAAATACATTAAAGATTGCTTTGCTATATATACCTAGAAAAATAATTAAAAAAACAGAAGAAGAGCACTCAGAAAAGAAGATTAACATTATTAAAGAAAACAAGAACATCATAATAGAAGAACCTATAATAAAACAAATATATAACAAAGAAAAATAGGTACAACAACAGTCAATAGAAGTAAACAAAAATCAAGAAGAAGTATACAAAATAATATAAAAAAAAAAAAAAAAACTAATCAAAAAAAAAGTGCAGAATAATACTAAAAGTGCATTAAAAGAAATAAATATAAAGATAAGTCAGATAAACAATAATTAAGAAAATAAAAATTTATTCAATCAAAAAAGAAATACAGAAGAACAAAGAAAAAAGTAAAAACAAGAAGACATTGAACCAGAAATCAAAAAGAAAATTGATATAGTTGAAAAACCTCTAGAAGAGAGCATATAGGCTTTAAACAAGAAAAATTGTAACCAAATCAACAATTTACTTGCTAATATATCAGTATACAATATACCAAAAAAAACAAAACATGAGCATAAAAATTTATTAGATGGTTACTAAGAAACAATGTACATGCCAAAGACATTAGAAAAGTCTTTAAAAGAAGAAACTTATAGATAGAAGTAGACTTTGCCTATGAATATAGCAAAAATAAAGCAATACAAAGAATTAGTAAAAAAAAAAGTAACTGATACAGAATGATATCAGAAGAAAAAAAAGGCAATATAGAGAAGCAAATACAATATAAAGAGAAATATTAAAAATAATAATAATAATTTAAGAACCAAAAAAGAAAAACATAAATAGAAGAAGAATAAAATTAAGATAAATAAAAACTAATATAAAACAAATAAAAAATTAAAAAACATAAGTAATTTAATGATTTGGGACTTACCAACTAATATAAACAAAAAAGAACTAGAATACATCTGTAAAAGAGTTAGAAAAGCCCACATAATAAGAATTAAAAGATCAAAATATAAGGCCTTAATTGTAGTTAAAATAAAGAAAACATATGAAAACATCTTATAGGCCATACTAGTAAATAATAATGAACTAGTATAAGTAACTAAAGGAAAGAGAACCATAAAACTAGAGAAAGATAAAGAAAATATATAACAAAACTGACAGAATTATCAAGAAGCATATTAGAAGTCTTACTATTATAAATTTTAAAGAACAAAAAAATTAAATCTGTTTATATATTTCTGAATAAAAATAAAACTAAAAAAGAACAGTAACAGTCATGTTTGCAATAAAAGAAGACATAAAATCAGCCTAATTAAAACTATTTATATATAACAATTTCTGACTATATTGGATAAAAGAAAAAAAATGAGAAATGAGACAAGTGAAAGGTTTTAAGAAAAAAAGAGAAAGAAGCTAAAAAATGTTTAGTCAAATTTCTAATACAGAAAAGAACAGTAACAGAAAAGAAAAACAAGAATTTAAGTTAAATATAAACAGAAATAGAAAAAAAAGAAGTTAAAAAATAGAAGATTAAATAGCAGCAAGCAGAGGTAGCAGACAACTCCAACTCCAAAACATGAAGCAAGTCATCTGAAAAAGATGGAAAACTATATAGAAAAGAAATAGCTAAAATCAAAACTCAGATACAAAAAGAATTTTTATATACAAATAACATTTTAAGTCAAATTTAGAAAGACTCAAAAGATTAGAAGAGACAAAAAATATAGTATAGAAGAGTCTAGCCTATTGCTTCTAAGGGTGCCATAGTTGAATTTATAAGTATAGACCAGGAGATTGAAGAGTTTTTGCATAAAAAATAAAGAATTTTTAAAGAAAACAATACAGAAACATCTCCTGGTCATAAAAAAGAAATAAAAAAAAAAAAAAAACAAACAGAAATTATAAAAACAAGAAACAAGTAGCTAAAAGAAAAATGAAAACAAGAAAAAAAGAAAATAAAAATAGTATGTTACAACATTAACAGACTTAAAACCAAAGGATGAAAATTAGAAAATCTTATAGAATGAGCAGAAGAAAAAAAATTTACAATATTAAAAATTACAGAAACAAATCTTACAAAAAGAAAAAAAAGATTTTTAACACATATTAAAAAAAAAGATTATATAGGTTTCTGGTCAAGTGTAACAAAAAATAAGAAAAAGTGATTTGGTATAGACATTTTAGTTAATGAACATTAGAAAAAACATGTGCATGCAGTTAAAAGAATAAGTAAATATATGATAGAGCTTGTACTATACTTTAAGCAATTGGAATTAGTAGTTTTAAGAGTTTACATGCTACTAAGTAACAAGATAATAGAAAAAAGCATTTTAAAAAAAATAATAATAATAGTTGCTAAAAGGAAAAGGCATATACAAATAGTTATTTTAGATAATTTTAATCATATAGCAAATAACATGAAAATGTATCAATAAAAACTAAGCAAATTATTTTTAGTGAGTTTTTTTAAAATTTTAAATTAAAATATCTTAACTATTATTAAACTAACTTTAATCAAATTTTTTTCTTTTAATTCTATAATTATATAAAATTAAAATAAAAAAATTTTTATCAAGTTTGGTTAAATAATTATTGAGATATTTTACTTTAAAGTTTAAAAAAATTTACTTAAAAAAAATTTGCTTGGTTTCTATTAACACTCTCTCACATATTGGACAAATATCTACAAATAGCAAATTTCAAAAAATTATCTATCTTTAATTAGATGAAGAAACAGAACTTCAGTGATACTTATAAAAATATACATCTGACAAGTCAAGAGTATATATAATCAAATGGAGAAACTGCAACAAGAATTGACTATATATAAATATCAGAAGGATTAGTCTCAAGTTTGCAAAAGGCAGAAATTGAAGAAGCAGAAGAAATTACTAAAAGTGATTATAAAATACTAAAATCAGAGATATAGATTAAACATATAACAGCAAAGAACAGCAAAGCTGAGGTTAAAAGAAAAAGACAATCAAGAACAGTATACTTATATGACTAGGCAAAAGAAAAAAATTAGAAAAAATATACACAAGAGTTGCAGAAATCATTAGAATTCAAAGAGGTGTTAAAAGAATACAAAAAAAAGAATAAAACAAAGAAAAAGAAACAAACAGAATAAACAGCATATGGGATGTAATAGAAGAAGTAATTATTACAGTAGCAAATAAGCATTTATCTAAGAAAAAAATATATATTATATTAACAAATAAAAGAAACAATAAAAAGAAAAGATAGAGGATGGTGATCCTAGTGTAGTGGTTGGGTTGTCATCCTCCAAGTGGCAGGTCTAAGGTTCAAATCCCACCTA
>CAJVQA010006396.1:0-14946 GCA_910591915.1 Cetraspora pellucida | reverse complement strand
GTATCTCAAGCCAGGTTTCTGCTGCTGCTGCCATTTTCCCAATTCAGGTACTGGTAGCATGTATCTCAAGCCAGGTTCCTGCTGCTGCTGCTGGTTTGCAACCCTTCTTGGTCTTAGTGTTATTCAAACGAATTGTGCATTTAACCTGCCCCTTAAATACTCCCTTTTATGGTATAGTAGAACTATGTTTCGGAAATGATACCTCATTTTCTTCCAGCCATTGGCCATCGTTTCCTTTCTACTTAAACACATGAGAACTTATCTTGTGTTTGCACTGCCCAAAGCTGGTTTGCATCCCTCTGTATACACTGATCTATACAGATACCTGTATAAATCTGCATTCCCACAGATGCCTAATGCTTGTTCGCAAAGGTCACTTCCAATTTAGGTATCTCAATTTTGCATAGTACAGCATTTATGTTGGTGTGTTCCACTTGTTTTGCTATAGGCTTCCATATAGGTGTGACCAGAGCTCCAGTTTGGTACCTTTAGACATACAGGACAGGCTACAACTTCTTAAAAGAAATAATAATAATAAGAAATAATAATAATAATAACAATAATTTTAAATAATAATATTATTATAATAGAGACAAGAAAAATAAAGATAAGATGTGGTAATATTCAATAATTTATAAGAAATAATCTTTTTATAATATTAATAAAATTATTTTATAGAAAATATGAATAAATTAAGTATTTAGAAAAAAAGAATACTAAGCTAGAACATAAGGTAAAAATTGTAGAAAATAGTTAAAATGAATAAAGAAGGATGTTTCAAGAAGGTGAAATAAAGTACAGAGAAGTAGTTAAGAGTTTATTAAATAAGGAGAAGGAAGAAAATAGTAATTTGTTTATTAGTAAGAAGGATAGAAAATAGAGAAAAAATATAAAGAGTTATATAAAAAAATTAAAGAGATAAAGAATTTTGATTAAGCAATAAGTAGAACATTTTTTAGTTATAAATAGGTAAAGTATTTAAAGTTAAAATATTAAGATGTTTAAGATGAAAAGGTGAAGTTGGTAGTTGAGAAGAATGAATTAAAGAATAAAATTAAGATAAAAGAATTAAAGTGAAATAAAGAAAGACAAAAATTAAAAAATAAAAAGTTAAGTTTGAAAAATAAAATCAAAAATGAAGAGTTGAAATGAAATAAGGAAAAACAAGAATAAAAAAGAGAAAAGATAAGTTATATGAATAAAGAAATTAGAAGAAATAATAAAAGAAGAAAAAGATATTTTAAATAGTTCAATGACAATAAGAGATTCAAATGAAGAAGAAAGATAATAAAAATATAATAGTGATAATATATAAATTAAATAATAATAATAATTTATAATTTATTAAATAGAGATGAAGAAAATAAATTTGATAAAAAAATAGAATGAATAGATTGTGATGTTTTAGATTTGAGTGTAGAGAAAAATAAAAGTAGTAGTAAGAGAAAAGAAAAAGTTGTAATAGAAGAGGATAAAAAAGAGGTTGTTGTAGATAAAGAATAAAAAGACTGAAGATGATTTGAGTTGGATGATAGAATTGAAGAAAGTAGTCAAAATTAAAGAAGGATGTAATTTTTTTTTTTGTTTTAATAAAAGAGATATAAAATTATTATTATAAAAAAAAGTTTATAAAAATAAGTTTTGATTATACTAATAATAAAAAAAATAAAAAGAAGAAAAATAAAATAAGTATTTAAGAAATTTAAAATCAATAGTCTCCTAGATACTATAAGGGTTGAATAGATCCATGTCTGGAGTGTTACTTATTGGTCTTTCTGTATTGGTCAGACATAACAAAATTATTTATTCTTTATAAAGATTACTAGACACTAAACTTAAAAATATTTTAAGACATAACTAGAGAAAGAAGTGCTAATAACCAGACTGTTAACAGCTATATATGACTTTTAAATTTCAATAATACAAAGCTAATATTTGTTAAAATACTATTTACAAATACAGCTATTATTTTATATTAGATATTATTTATAAGAAAGAGAATAACTATACTAATAAAAGATAAAATATAATAGAATATATATATAATTATTAAATATATATAATATTCAAAAAATCATCTTTTTTAGTATTTCAGAACATGATAGAATCTAAAAAAAATGAGACTTTACAAATTACATAGTCTGATTTAGGTTAAAAAATTTTCAAAATTTTTCTGCCTATCTGGTACAGTAAAAGAAAATTGTTTTAAAATTATATTTTTTGAAAAAGGTATTTTTAAAGCCTTTTTGTACTATGTATTTATAACTTAAGCTCTTAAGTAAAGTTGTAGAGAAGATTTTTCTGGTTCTAACAGATATTAAACATTAACATTAGTCTTGTGGATGACATTTTATGATAATTTTAAGAATATTAAATGTCTCTTTTCTCTTCTTAAAGTTTCTTGAAAATCATTTTTATAGATACTAAAAAATGTCATCATGACTTTAGAGCTGATTTGCAGATCAAGTAAGCATTTTTTACTAAGATATAGTATAATAAGAAATGTAGAAAAGATTTCTGCAAATAGAATGATAGGTATTGCATTTTTCTATATTCAAAACTCATAGAGACATAGATAAAAACAAAAACCTTCCAAAAATTGGTTTTGTGATTTTTTCTTTTGTAGATATTTTAGTATTTCTGTATACAGATTTATTTTTTATTAATAATTTTTAGTATTCTATCAAAGAATAAGTTTTTCTAGAAATGGTTAGTACTAATAAGCAACAAAATAATAAATAATAAAATGATAAAAAATAGAAAATAATAAATCTAAAATATAATACTAGTAAGATAAAACAATCAAGAAGTTAACTCAATATTTAATAATTCTAAAATATGTATGTGTATATGTATGTGTCTAGTTAACAAGTAATATCAAAAATCAAAATTCAAAAATTCAAAAATTCAAAAATCAAAATCAAACATAGAAGGTAAAAACATAAACTTCTTCATAATTTCAAAATTTTAAAAATACAAAATATAAAATGCAAAATATAAAATAATCAATTCAAGTTGAGTTAATAGAGGTATATTTTTAAAATAATAATTTCAAAAATTTCAAAAATACTTTATTACAATTGCTACTTTAAAATAAATTTCAAAATAAATCTTTTCTAAAGAGAAAATTGCTTTCTGAAAATAGGTTTCTTAAAAGAGGTTTCTGTTTCTTCTTAGAATAAAATTTTACTTCTGCCAGAAGGCACCAAAATGTTACAGGATTGCAGCCTTTTTGGTACAATACAACCAAATAACAAGATTACCTGATACAGTGATTGACTATTGCAAATATATATAGGATAGAGGTATAGTAGTTCATTTTACTACATAGCAGCAGACAAATAGTTCAAGATAATAACAGTATATAGATTAACTTTTTATTAATAACACACATGGTGACAACTTTGTCTGTAGGAATTACCCTAAAGAGGAAATATCACACTTTATAATTAAAAGGTCATAATATCTGAGTTGAAGTATAGAAACTTAGAATTGGTAGAAAAGGAGAAAAGGTACTTTTTATATATCTTTAAAATAATAATTTCAAAAATTTTAAAAATACTTTTTCATAATTGTTGCTTCAAAATAAATTCCAAAATAAATCATTTCTAAAGAGAAAATTGCTTTTTAAAGATAGGTTTCTTAAGAGAAGTTTTTGTTTTTTTCTTAGGATAAAATTTTATTTTTGCCAGAAAGTACCAAAATGTTACAGAGTTGCAGCCTTTTTGGTACAATACAACCAAGTAACAAGGTCACCTGGTACAGTGATTGACTATTGCAAATATATATGAAATAGAGGTGTAGTACAGTCATACCTCTTTTAATCACACTTTTGGGACCATATGAACTTTTTTTAAAAAATGTTCTTGTAAAGAGATGTGCTTATATAGAGGTCTTTTGTTATATATTAGATAGTAATTGGGCATAAATATAGGTGTGATTATAAAGAGGTTTTTATATAATGTGAATATATAGGAGGTGATTATAGAGAGGTATAACTGTAGTTCATTTTACTACATAGCAGTAGACAAATAGTTTAAGATAATAACAGTATATAGATTAATTTTTTATTAACAACACACATGATAACAGCTTTGTCTATAAAAATTATCCTAAAGAAGGAATATTACACTTTATAATTAAAAGATTATGATATCTGAGTTAAAGTATAAAAACTTAGAATTGATAGAAAAAAAGAAAAGGTATCTTTTATATATTTTTTTACCTAGTAAAGGTAGTGAGAGTTTGAGTGATATCTCTTGATACTGTATTTAGAGTAGTGGGGATTGTGCAGAGGCAAGTAGAATTTGTACAAAGATAGTTGAAATTGTATAAGGACACTTAGTGATTATATTGAAGATACTTGAGATTATGCAGTGACACTTGGGAATTGTGTTGAGGATACTTGGGATTCTTGTATTATGATATTTGGCATAGTAAATTGTACTAGGATACATGAAACCTGTATAAGGATACTTGGTGTTTGTAAAACAATAGTGACATCATAGATGTTATTCAATATTATGTATCTGTATCATACTTCTAACAGTCAATTAAGATCCTATTATCTAACTACTATATACTATAATATAACTATACTAATAACTAATAATAAATATAATATAAAATGCAATAATAAATATATAATAACTACTAATAATATAATATACTATGCAATGCTAATAATCTACTTTGTAATAACAGCAAACATTAATTATTTTATAATTGAATAAAAGATAAAAGTTATAGTTTATCTTCTAAACACCAAAAAATTTTAATTACTACTAATTCTTCAAATATTAGTAAAATATTTAATTGTTTTTAGCATCTATTATCAAGCAAAGATATACCTTATTTTGAATACTTAGTACTTAAAATATGTATTTTTAACAGAATTCATTTTTTTTATAAAAAATGAAGAAACAAAAGCATTGTTTAACTTTATTATATCTGGTTTTAATTTGTCAAAATGTAGAATATTAAGAGAAAAAATTTTAACTAAAGCATCAAAAAACCTGCAAGATAAATTTTAAAAACTGTACAAGATAATAAAAATAATATTATCACAGCATTTGATAGTTGGACTAATATAAAGCATAAACATATCTGGATGTAATTTTGATTACTTTACAGAAACAACCATTAGTTTTAAAAGCATAAAAAATTAGTTCACAATGATCACATACAAAAGATGTTATATGATTTATAAAAAATTTAATAACTAATGCTCAAAGCAAGAATATAAAGATTAAAACTTTTGTTTCTGACTCTGCTAAAAAGTATTAAGCAGCTAGATAAATACTTATTTGTTAATTCTATTTTTACAATTATAAAATTATAATTATTATATTTTGTTTGAAACATCAACTTTGTGAAAATATCCTAATAAAATATTCTTTCCATATAACTCATCAAATAAATCTAGTTTTTAAAAATATATTTAAAGAAAATGAATTATTTTAACATATATTAAAGGATGCAATATAAATTGTTGGATTTTTTTATTGTTCTATATATTTTATGAATATTTTACAAAAAGAACAAATGAGAATTTATAAAACAACAATTTTATTAATATCTTTTAAAGATATTTACTAATGCTTTTATTATTTTTGTTTTTATTCAATTATAAAAACTTATGTTATTTTGAAAGTAAGTTTTTTAATTTTTATTTTTAATATTATAATTAATCTTTTATAAGTGCACCTTTTTAGAATTATAACTAAATTTTCAAAATAAGTATATATATTTATTAAAAGCATTTTATTAACCTTTATATACTTATAATAAAACTAGTATATATATAAAAAGTTAATTATATTTATTTATTATAATATATTATATATACTTAATAATTTATTTTAGTTTCTTTTAGCCAAGTATAATGAACATTAATCAAATGTATTATAAATTAATGAAATTCCAAATGTATTAGCAAATAAAAGCTTAAAGTATAATAATAGTTATTGAAAATTACCTAATAATATAGCAGATATAATTAATAATTCAGAATTCTGAAGAGTATTATCATTATTAAAATTTGTTATATCCTTTGTATAGATTTTTCAATAAGTTACAAAAAAATACTGTAAGATTATATAAGATTGTTTATTGTTTTGTCTATATAGTAAAAAAATTTTTAAATTATCTTGATTAAGTGTTTTCTAAAAAAATAATTAATCGAGTAGAATACTAGTAGAAATATTAGAAAAAACTATTATTATTGTCTATTATTCTTTATCTATTGTACAAACTTTCTAAATTTAATAATACAATTATGAATCTTACTTGAACACATATTGAACAATAGTTAAAGTACTATTTTTAAGCATTCTTTAATTTAGCATTATGTTCAATTTTTAATAAAATAATTAAATATAAATATGAAAAAGATTCTTATAATAATGCATCATTTTAATAATTTTAAGAAAATTTACTTAATTTTTAGGAATTTACAATAGGTATTGGTTCTAAACTAGCTAAATTAGCAATATATATTTATAAAATATATATTAATTCTGTATCAGTTGAAAGGCTTTGATCTTTTATAAGTTTTTTGCATATAACTAAAAAAAACAGATTATTGTTATTTATTTATATTCTAATTAAAATATTCATAGTTGGCTAGTTAATATTATCTTTTTTTTTAGTTTTTTTTTTTTTGAATATTAAAGTCTTTATCTTCAAGATGCAATATTTTTATTCAAGTATATAGAACATGACATGCCTTTAGGGGCTACCTTATATTAGAGATTACAACTAGTTATACATGCATTTTTGATATCTAATTTAAGTAGTCTGCTTATATATTGCTATATAAGTTTTACACTAGATGCCATACCTGCAAGCCAACTAGAGGTCTTGCCTATTTAAACCTTCTAATATGCAATTCTCTTTGTATTATAAAAAGATCTTTAAGACTATATCCATTCAAGTTTTTAATGCTGATCAGTACTTTTAGAACTATTTTATTCTTGATAAAAACTTACTAAAGCCTTTATTTTTCATATATACTAACCTAGTTTTATGCAATACACTATAGTTATCTAACACTTGCAGTCATAAAGGTTATCTATTTAACTGCTATATTACACTATTTCTATTTTTGTAAAGTTTACTAGAATCTCAATATCTATTTTCTTAGCATCTTCTTTATTATCCTCTACTAGTCACAACTTAGAACTAGCAGTCTCATGCCAGACTACCAATTCAGATAGTTTAGTATAATATACTTCTGTATCCTTTT
Source organism: Cetraspora pellucida (assembly GCA_910591915.1). Lineage (NCBI taxonomy): Eukaryota > Fungi > Glomeromycota > Glomeromycetes > Diversisporales > Gigasporaceae > Cetraspora > Cetraspora pellucida. The sequence goes on along the minus strand of CAJVQA010006396.1, from coordinate 7,700 downwards.
TCTCTGATGAGTCTGGCAGCCTAGTTGGTTATATGCTTTTCTACACATATTTGGCATTCAGTTTTAATCTTTAGTTTCTATAAAGGTGTTTTGTGAACTTTAACTGGTCTGATAGTACTGTCAAAAGTTTATGCTATTTCTTTACTCAGGAATTTTCAAGTAGGTTTCTGTTATCTTAGTTTTTTGGTCTTTTATGCTTAGTGGTCTTATTATAGGTTTGCATCAAAGTCTTATACAACACTGATTATACATTCCTCTATATATATATAACATTATACTTTGCATAAATTATTAAACTTCTAATATTGGTAAAACCCAACTTGATGTATATAAGTTACAGCTGCATAAGGCAACTGATTGACAGAAAACAGTTACTATAACATAGATATAATTTTCAAATTTTGTTATAAATAGTATTTGAACCTTAGACCTACTACTTAAAAAATAACAACCCAACTATTATACTAAAATTGCTATTCTTTTTTTTTTAGTTCTTTATTACTAATAATTTTTATTATTAATCTGAAAAAGTATTGGCAATGAGTCAAATATGTAGCAATATTTTATTTAATTATAACAATTTAAAAGCAAATAATTAAAAAGATCAATGATCTTTCTCTCCTGACTACTTGTATTTAAAGTTAAGAGTAATTTAGAAGAAACAAAATTAATCTATTTAAGAGTTCTTTTATTTTCAAAAACAGTATTAAAACAGAAGTATCCCATCTCATTTCTAAGAAACATAGTACTTCTATCTTTGAAGTTAGCAAATACAAGAAAATTAAGTTTACTAACTACTTCAATATAGAACAACTTATTGCATACAACAAAAAAGGCTCTTACTTTAAAAAGAAAATTATAATAGCAAACAGTTACCCAACAGCTTTAGCAGTTTCTGTATAACAAAACACCAATGATAATAACATACTTAGTTAGGATGAACAAGTCTTTTTAGAAAATATAAAAGGTCCCTCTGAAAGAAAAGAAGACCAAAACAATGAACTGGATATGTCTATTTTTAAGACATGTAATAAAGAATCTAACAACAATGAAAACTCAGTACCAACAACAACAACACACATAAGCCTATATAAGAAACTACTAACTAAATCAAGCTTAACTAAAGTAAATAAAAGTAAAGAAACTACAAAAAAATCTTGGATGAATCTTTTTGCTAAAGTTAAAAGAGAACAGTCAACCTTTTCTTCTTTTTTACCAAGAAATATAAAATCAAGAAATGATAATGCTCTTATCATAGACATCCAATATCTGACAGACTTACTAAATGAAATTATAGTTTTATTTCATGAAACCACAAGGCATAACATAATAGCAGCTAAGCCATATATTAATAAGAGTGCATATATTCATTTAGAACTAGTATTCTCAAACAAGAAAAAACTAAAACTTTATGCTTCTAAAGGAATACAAATCTTTGAAAGAACATACTATGCCTACATTTCTTCTAATGCAAAAAGATCTTTTCATTTAATCAAAATCAGAAATGTTTTATTGAATAACAAAGACCTTATCTCAAAAGAAATCAAAGAAATCTTTAATAATATAGGCAAAATTGCTTCAATTAAACCTACTTTTAATCAAGAGTACATCATATTTAATAGATCAATAGATTATTATATTTGAAACTACTAATAATCCAAGACTAGAAAAAAGAATTCCATAATTCTATATTCTTATAAATAACAAAATCATTACAGAATAGTGTTCAGCTTTAAAACTCTGCTTCTTCTATAATAAAAAAGAACATATTAAAAAAAAAAGTTCTTAATACTTGTAAGCAGTAAAATTCTGATTACAATATAAAAAGTTTAATGCAAATAAGAAAAAAAGCAGAACTGCTTCTTTTAAAAGAGAAAAAGAAAGTTTCAAAACACAAAAACAGAAGGTTCTTACAAAAGACCTAAACATGAATATGAATTAAGCTAAAGAAACTTCTTTAGCCAATTCAGAAAAAACAACTAATTCTAAAAGAATAAAAAAAAAGATTATAGAAAATTTAGCAACAATGAAAGAAGATCTGAAAGGTTCTTATAATGAAACTCTCAGTAATATTGATAAAAAAAACCTTTCCATTAACAATGTTTCCAGTACTATAATTACAAAAACAGAAAAATCTCAAGCTTTGTCTTCTTCTTAGTTTTAATTGCAAATAATATCAATTTGCAATCTTGTTTTGATAATGCTGAAAAGGAATTTACAGTTGTCTCATATAAAAAAAAAAAAATGAGAAAATTTCTACAAAACAAAAAGCTGAGCCAATCAGAAAGGCTCTATACAAAAATTACTATAATGAAGTACAGAACTCCTAAATCTAAATCTATACCACTACTTAATTTTTTTTATGATTAATCATATTAGATTCAAAATGGCATCTTAATGTAAAAGAGTTAAATAATTAACAAAAACAACAGAACACTTTAACTCTTCTAAAATCATATAAATTAAACCTAATTATGCTACAAGAAACAAATCTAAACAACAAAAATACACAAAACTTTCTTTAAAATTAATGGATGTTTGACTCTATCTGGACAAACAAAACAGCTATACTTGCAAGCAATAAAGATATAACCTTTAAAAACATAAAATTGGATCTAAATAACAGAATAATCAATACTAATTTCAAGTACAAAGACCTTACATTTCAAGTTTCCAATATATATGCTCTACTTAGCCCAAGAGACAAAAAGCTTTTTTTTGAAAAGTGGTCTTCTCAAATTAAAGAAAATGCTATTAATATTATCAGAAGTAACTTCAATACTAATCTCTATTCAGAAAGAGATAAAATTAGTAAGGCAGTCCTATAATATGACAACACAAAAGCACAACTTCAAGATCTTACAAAAAATTTTTTAGACTCCTTTAACTTTGCAAAGATAAAACTATTTTATAACTTCTTCCAAAAACTCTAGACAATCTTACTATAACTACACATTTAGATTATATTTTTGTTGATGAAAACAATGCTTATTTAATCTTAGAAGTTAATACAAAATTTGAAAACTCAGACTATCTGTTGATTGAGTGCACTCTTAACTTTAATTCTAAAGGAAAAGAATCTGCTTTCTAGAGGTTTGATAAAAATTGCTTTAAAAATGAAAAACTAAAAAAAGAGATACTAGATAAAATCTCAGATTTAGAAAATATAGAAAATTGGAACTTTTACAAAGTACACGTACAATCTATTATTAGAGTCTTTAGAAAACCAAGAGCAGTAGAAACCAAAATTATAAAACTAAACAAAAATATTACCCAACTAAAAGAAAGATTAGTATATAATCCTGAAAACAACTACTTATATTTACAAATTGATATGCTAAACTCAGATCTTCAAAAAAAGCTTTCACAGTTTGCTGAAAAATAGCAAACTTATTCTAAAGCTCAATGGATCGAACAAGGAGAAAAATCTACAAAATACTTTTTTGCCAAATATAAAACAAGAAAAACATGATTAGCATTAAAAGACATCAAGAATCCTAAAGCCTTGCAACAAACAAGAGAAAATACACTCTGCTATATAAAAGAAAGATATGCAAAAATCTATAAAAAAGAGGATATAGATATTAACTTAGCAAAAAAAATTACTGAAAACTTATCACAAGTCTCTTCTACATATAATTTAACTCTTATACAAGAAATTACACAAGAAGAAATTAGCAATACTATTAGAAATCTTCTAAACAATAAAGCTTCTAGCACAGATAAACTAATATACAAATTTTATAAACTTACTGAAGAAACAATAACATCAGTTCTTTATAGTATTTTTAATCATATTCTTAGTTTAGAACCTTATGATACAAAAGTCTAATCTTACTAATATCTAAAAAAACAGAAAATCTTGAAGATGTAAATAACTGGAAACCAATATTACTAGTAAATAGTGATGCCAAAATTTTTATAAAGATTTTGGCCAATTATCTCAACCTTATTTGCAAGAAATTAGTATCTTATTAACAACATAGATTTATTAAAAACAGATCTATTACTAATGCAGCTCTTGATATTATCACTACTCTAAGAAACCAATTGAACACTTTTAAACAATATTGGTTACTTCTCATTGACCAACAAAAAGCATTTGATTATATCAGTTATGATTTTTTAAAACTTACTCTGAAGAATATAAACTTTAATTACAAGTTTATAAGCCTAGTACATAATCTTTTCTCTAATCAAGAGGCTTACATTATAGATGCTAAAGCTATCTTCAGACCACTTAGAATAGAAAAGAGGAGTTAGACAAAGAGATTTTCTTTCTTCACTTCTTTACATACTAGCCTTTAAGCCTCTTATAAGGAACTTAGAAAGCCAATTACAGAGCATAAAACTAGAAAATTAGTTCTTTAGAACTTCTGCTTATGTGAATAATTTAACAATAGAAATTGAATCACCTTCAAATTGAAACAAAACCATAATAGCACTAAGTCTATATGAGGCAGCTTCAAATACAAAAATTAATAGAACTAAAATTAAATTAGTTTCTTTTATAGCTATAGCTTAACAAATAGAGCTTATTAATAAAAACCAATTCATCAAATTGGAAGAACAAAAAAATATTACTATTCTGGGTTACAACATTCTTAATAACAGCCAACCAAAGAAAGATCTTTGGGCCACTACTATTAATAAGCTAAAAAAATCTCTTGGCAAGCTTCTAAACAAAAACCTCTTCTTTAAAGAAAAAATTTTAATTGCAAAGTTACTTATTCTATCTAAAGTTTGGTATTTAGCCTATTTGCTTTTTCCAAAAAAAAGCAAGTAGCAGAAATAAACAGAATTATAACTCTTTAGATTAAAGGCACATTATGAATGCTTTCCAGATATTTCATTTTTTAGCAATCAACAGAGTTAGTAGGTCTTCAAGCTTTAGTCATCAAAGACATGCTAGATGCTTACTTAATAACAGTTTGGATGAAACTTTTTATATCCAACTCTATGTGAACAATATATGAAAAGAACAAGATACAATCAATACTTAATGATAGAAAGAACATTTCTTCTATTTAGGCACTGAATTCTGGCAATACAAGTATTAAAGTCTGGCTTTCAGAATAGAAATCTTACTTAAAGGCCTAAACAAGAATCAAAGACAAAGTTTCATACACATCTAACTGGCTCTAGAACAGTAATGAAATCAGGATTAAAGAATTAAAGGAGATGAACTCTCAGTTAAGAAAATTTTAAAACTTTTAAAAGAATTTTCTTTTTTATTAACTTTATCACAAACTCTTTCACAAGTGCTACAGCATATATGGCTCTCTTTGAAGTCTGTTTGTAACAAGAAAAAAAGTTTTTTGATGTCTTTTTCACAAAGCACTTCTGCTAGAATATTGATTAAGACATATTGAATCATCAGAAACAGGAAACTGTACTTGGTGCTCAAATGAAATACAAACTATAGAATACTTTACTTTAAAATACCCTCAAAGCATAATAATCTAGAAGAATGCATACAGTTTTCTTAATGTTAACAAAGAAATACCTATACCATCTTCACTAGATGATATCTTTTAAGCCTTTAACAATACTTGTTCTTATGCTCTAGCAGCTTTGATCTGATTACATATTATTACAATCTATGAGATATGGTGTTAATACACTTTAGTAAAATAGTGAAATTCAGATACACCTTTTAACTTCCTAAACTCTCTTATTAGAAATCATATTTCAAAAGAAATATGAATTCTAAAAAACAACCTTTTTAGTTCTAGATCTAAATCTTTTAAACTAATATGTAAATATTTAAAAAGTAACTAAGTTATATATAATATTCTTAATAAAAAAGCACTATCTGCACCTCTAATTGTTGAAACAACAAAGATATTCAAAAAAAAAGCAAATAATCAGACATCAAGTTTTTGTATTTTAACATCTATTTTATATACTGATAATTTTAAAAAAAATATAATAGATCCAAATAAGAATACTAGTAATTTTGAGAAAGATGAAAATATAAGTATTCAAGGTTAGAAATGATATTGATAAATTTATAGTTGAAGAAAAAAATCAATAGATGATAATTATTAAACAATAGATTGATACAACTCAAAGTAAAAATTAAGTAAATGATTTAAGAGATCAAATTTTTTTAAATAATAAATTTGATAAAGATTTTGATTTAGCTAGAAGAAATATTTATTTTACAAATAATACTTTAGCAAAATAAAATTTAATTACTTTATTTACAAATAATTTGAAACCTTCAACTTATTTGATAATTAATTAATATTCTTATAAATTGTACTAGAACTATATATATACATGTGCAATATATAATTAAATCTAATTATTATAATTGCTATTTTGCTATTTATATATATATATATATTTATTTATTGGTATTAAGGTGACCTCTTTGGTCTGAGCTTTTTATTAATACTTATATCAGGTACATGTTTTATATAGACATATCTATAATGAACTATTAGAGGAGTGTACAACTGGCTACACATGTAACTTTTCTATATTACCTATTTAAGGAGTCCGCCCAAGGGTTCCCCACCAGTTGCTGTACCTAACACCCCTGCTTAGGTGTTCTATTTAAACCCTCTGATCTAATCCTAGTATTAATTTCACTGAGTCACAGACCCAGATCTATTCGCTATCAACCATAGAACTATAATCCTTAGACTATTTTTATTCTCGAGATAAACCTACCAGAGTGAGCCGTATTCCCTTTTACCACTAATCTGGTTTGACACTATGACTGGGGCCAACACTTGCAGTTAGGGTTACCTCTTAAACTGCTATTACCCTTGTAAAGTTCACCCAAACCCTGGTACCCATCTTTCTGACTTCTTCTCCATTATCCCCTACTAGCTGCAACTCAGAACTAACAACAGACTTCCTCAGACTCCCAATTCAGATAACCCAGTATGGTATACTTATGTATCCTTTTCCTTCAGCGATTCCGGCAGCCTGGTTGGTCATGTGCTCCTCTATACATCTTTGTCATCTGGTTTATCTGACAGTTCCTATGAAGGTATTTCATGGGCTTCTGTCAGTTCAATGGCACCATCGAAAGTTTGTGCTACTTTTTTATTCGGGATTTCCAAGTAAGTTTCTATCTCTTCAGTTTTTTAGCCTTCTATGCCCGGTGGTCTTATCATAGGTTTGCCTGAAGCCTTATATGACACCGGTTTTACATTTCTCTATATACATGTACTGTGTAATGTTACATTTCACATAGATGCCTCGAGCTCCCAATGTTAGGTGGGGCCTGACTTGGTGTACCTAAGATTACAGATGCCCAAAACCCAACTGATCGACAAGAGACAGTTACCATAACACAGGTATAATTTCCAAAATTCGTTGTTTATGGGAATTGAACCTTAGACCTGCCACTTGAGGGTTGACAACCTATCCACTTCACTAGGTCGCCACACCTCTGCTATTTATATATATATATAGTAGTTCTAATATATAATAAGATAGCTATATAATGCTGTTATACAAAACCAAAAACCTTATTGAATTATTCAAGTAAATTATTTAAAAATAATAAATTTTTTTATTTTGCTAAACAAATAGAAATTTATATAGTATATATATCAGTTTGCTATAAATTTATTATTTAATTTGCAATATTAAGACCTGTGAGTCGGTAGCGAAGTGGTTACGCTCCCAGGTCACCAATCGTAAGGTTGCCGGTTCAAGTCCAACGGGGGACGAAAACT